>JBCNJP010004334.1:0-34481 GCA_039602395.1 Deinandra increscens subsp. villosa
TAGTGTGACCTAATTAATAAGATTTATTTGATTCATTGTTGTTTATTTTTATCATGTATTGTAATGAATATTTATGTATAATGAAATGGGTTGATTAAGAATATCGCAACATTTAAATAGTGTTGTGTGCATCTGGACAATCATCGCGCCCCGACATCTTCCGCCGTCGGTTGGGGTGTGACATTTACCTCATTGACATTGATATAGCAATATCAATGTCTGGATCAATGTGTATCCATACAATTCCAATTTTACTCTTTCAAGGACACCACGTGCTCGCACGAAACACTATTAAGCACATAATAAGCGGATGAGGAAACGACGACCCTATGAGCAACCCCAAAAACTACCTTCTCATCACCATAACCTAGCCTAACAGATGTAAAAACCCAATAACAGTTTTCTTACCAGCATACAAAAAACCTAAACATCATATAAATGTTTATTCTGCCTAACAGATCATCAAGCCAAATATAATAAAAACAACTAACATAGACAACACAGTGATAATACCCAGCTCAATAACTATCTTCTTATCAGCATAGAGAATCTCTAAAATAATATAAACATTCATCCAACATAAAGGAACATCAGGCAAAATAATAAAAGCTAAGCAACCAAAAAGGATTACCTTAAAACACATACATCAATGAGAACACAACCATTCAAACACCTGCAGCCAAAAAATGAAAAGTAATCAGTATGAAAAATTCAATGTAAGAAGGCCTAATCAGAGAAGCATTTGCATAAACACCTAAATGTACAAACCCATAACAGCGCGTTAAAGTGGTATATAACGAAGGAACTAATGAAACCGAAACTGCGACAGACGAAACAGCCAAGAAGCTAACCCAGATAAAAACGCTTACCTGAACTGCTCGTGGCCTTAGGGTTCACCAACAGTAAACCGACAACGGAATACATAAAAAAAAAAGAAAAAGCAAGAAACACACAAACCTGAACTGATCGTGGCCTTTTCTCTAGAACTCAAACCCGCCTCCACAAACCCTAGGTCGAATTGAAAATAATTGCCGGTATATCCTACATAAACAACAAATCAAAACGAAACCCCAGATCGAACCCTCCTTTGAAATCGGTGGAAGAGGACTTTGGGTTCTGGAGAAAGCAGATAAATCCACAGAGAAAAAGGCGGTGGCGGAGAGATTCAGCGCAAGCATGAAAAGGGAGAACAGGCATGGTGATGGGACAGAGGTATGGGAGCGTGACTGATCGAGGGGTATGGGGAGATTTCTTCTGGTCAACAAAAACAAAAGTAAAACACACTTGTACCCTAAGCATAGGAAATATATTAATCATATATAATACATTCAACAATATAATAATGCCATATATTACTTAGCCATGAATATAATATTGAGTTATAATACATTTGAATATAATATTAAGTTATAATAGATTTATCAGTTGTATTTTGTTTAGGTTTTATAATTTTCTCTACTAGCTATTTTTAAAATGTTAATTTATAATAAAGGTTTATATATACACGGTTTGTCTTATTTTAAATGATAACAAATGTTTTCGTCTTTTCTACGAGGGTAGCACTTTTCTCATGTTTTTCCTACAATAGCAACACCTTTTTTTCTAACGCGATAAAAATTTTGACCTATATGTAACAATTTTTTTAGCTTGTTTGAATCGGAAACTAGTTGTCAGCAAAAGACTCATCTTCGTAAACTAGGGTCGGCCTTTCACTTTCATGCATTAACCTTTAACCTCCTGCACCAAAAGATCTTTGATTCTGACATTAATTTTTCTCCAAAGGCTTTCCAGTTTAGTCAGGAAACACCAAAAATATTTGACGAGGAAAGCATTATTAAAGTTTTCCAAAGAATCAAGGCCAAGGCCACCCGCCTCCTTAGGTTTACATATAGAAGCTCTACTTACCAGTGGATTTTTCCGGTTCCACCGCCTTGATTGCCACAACTCCCCCAAAGAAAATAAAATCAGATGCTTTTACAAGTATGGAGGACTTTAGCGGGGGCTTTAAAAATAGACTAAAAATAAAGCAGGAGGATATCTAAGACAGTAAGCCCCCCCCTCCCCCCCTCCCCCCCTCCCCCCCTCCCCCCCCCCCCCACACCAATAGTGAAAGAGAGAGTCGTGACTGAAAAATGTCAACCACCGGCAGTGGCGGATCCAGAATTTTTTTTATCGGGTTCACTATTTTTTTTTATGGTCGAGATTATAACAACTAAATATCAAAATTTTCAATTCGGTCGGGTCGGGTCGGTTAAGGTTCATAACAATAACAAAAAGAATATACGCTACAATAATTAAAGAAAAAACATTGTCATTGAAAATTAGGAAAACACGTACCTATAATTGTTACCTACGAGTTTTCATCGTTTGAAATCGTTGCATTACATCTTCGATCGAAACTTGTTTATCAGTTTGTTTCTCAAAAGCCACATGTATAGATTGAGCAAGTTTACGCAAGTCATCCCCCTTTTTACGTGCTACGTTGTGAAAACTATTGCAATCACCAACATGAATATCAAACTTTTTTTTCTTTTGCCAACACCGCACCCCTTCACCCACAAATGCATCATTATGATCTTTTTTCTGAAAACAAGTAGCAATATAAGCAATACATTTTTATCTTCCGCAACACTGTATTCTAACCAATTTCCATGTTCTTCCTTGTACCATTCCTTACTAAAACGCCTAAATTTACCACTATAATTTGTTTGTTGAAATTTATCTAAAATTAGTTGACATGGGCCTTTTTGCAAATAGACTCGTCTAATTTCATCTCTTTGACTAGGGTTATAAGATAAAATTGGTTTCTGTTGGGCTATATTTTAGAGGCATGAACATTAGATCATTGGGCTTGTGTTTTGGGCTAAGTATTTACGATTTGGGCCATGTGGGCCGGCTTTAGAGAGTTTACGATTTGGGCTTATGGGTTTATGATCCATATTAGGGCTTTGTAATGGGTGCTATATAAACCCTTGTTGTTTATGATTAAAAGAGCTTTTGGATTACGATTTCTGCCACTCTTGTAGTTTACGATCAATTTCAATTGCTCAAGAAAGTGTTTGTATTTCATTCAAGATTTGATCTTTATTGTTTATCAAATCTCTTTCATCTACTTTCTTCTCGAATCAATCACTTACGAGGATTCCGCACTCGTTTGTGATATCAATATCGTGTCTTGATAGTTTTTCTGGACCTACAATTGGTATCAGAGCCAAGAATCACAGATTCGAGGTTCTCACGGTATTGGATTCGAGGTTTTCTGGAAAAAGGTTCGAGTTTTTGAAGATTTGAAGGTGTTCTTCGGGTTTACGATTGGTTTGCAGCTGGGTTTGTGTGTTTACGATTGATTTCTGGGTATTTCGCGTGTTTACGACTGCTGTTCTTGAAGATATTCATCGGAAACGTGATTACGAGTTCAAGCTTCGATTTTTACGAGTTTACGACCCCGAAAGTTGGAGTTTACGATTGTACTTGATCGAAATCACGTGTTTACGCCTTTTCTCTACTGGAAACGCATATCGTAATCGGTGTTTACGACTGGCCTCAATCGGATTCGGTGTTTACGATCTGCCTCTTATCGGGAACGGTGTTTACGACTCAAGTGTTTACGATCCAGTGTTACCTCTTATCGTAATTAGGAGTTTACGATTCAGTTCAATCGTAATTGTAACAGCCCAGACCCGTCGTACCAAGATATTGTCCGCTTTGGCAGCCGGCATGCCCTTAGGCATCCGCCCCTCACAGTTTTAAAACGCGTCTTGGTGGGGGAGGTATCCACACCCTTATAAAGGCATGCTTAGTTCTCCTCCCCACCAATGTGGGATGTTACAATCCTCCCCCCTTAGGGGACCAGCGTCCTCACTGGCACACTGGCCGACGACCGGCTCTGATACCATCTGTAACAGCCCAGACCCGTCGTACCAAGATATTATCCGCTTTGGCAGCCGGCATGCCCTTAGGCATCCGCCCCTCACAGTTTTAAAACGCGTCTTGGTGGGGGAGGTATCCACACCCTTATAAAGGCATGCTTAGTTCTCCTCCCCACCAATGTGGGATGTTACAGTAATCAAGGGTTTACGATCGGAATCTCTCTTTTTGGATATTTGGACTTTAGATTTAAGTTTTCCTAAGCTTACGTTATGGATTTTGAACCGAGTATGTATCAGAAGTTGGATTTTGAGATTGGATCCATCACTCGTCCACCAAGACTCACATCGGCGGATAACAATCTGGAGTGGAAATATAGGTTTGAAAACCACTTGAAGAGTGTTGATCTAAGACTATGGAGAGCAGTAATTCATGGGCCATACACGCCTACACACGCAGAAGGAGTTAATGCGGGGAAGGCTAAAAAGGAAGACGAGTTTGATGATGATGATTGAGAAAGATGCAACAAAGCTGAGAGGGCGTTTGCTATTATGACTATGGCTCTAACACCAGATATTGCACAAGGATTTAAGCACTGCAAGACTGCAAAGCAACTCTGGAATGCTTTGGTAGTAGCATATGAAGGAAATCCAGACATAAAGGCAAGCCGTAAGCAAATGCTGAAGCAGAAATTCAATCTCTTCAACCACATTCAAGGAGAATCCTTTGAAGCACAGGTGCAAAGGTTCGTGTCTCTGATGGCCGAAATGTCAAGCTACAATGTTGAACCAGATCAGGAAGATAAGAATCTGAAACTGCTGAATAGCTTACCAAAATCCTGGAATACCAACATCTCCATCATTAAAGACAACAACAAGCTGAGTAAGCTATCTCTTGATGAGATGATCAACAAACTGAAGTCAAAAATTATTGATGACAAGCAGAGAGAATTGAACCATATAAGCTCTCTTAGTTTGGCGGGAAAATTGAACCAAGCATTGTTGTCAGAAGAAGTGGGTTCTAAGCAAGATGGAAAGTCAACTAGGAAGTGGACCGAGCTCTGTCACAAAGTCAACTGCTTTTGTGGCACAACCTCAATCAAGTGCAAGCAGAGGTGTCAACCCTGATGCTACAAATGATCCCAACTTTGCCCTCGGAATGGGATTTATGAACAGCTATCATGCTCTTATGGCAGGAACTTTAGTGCCAACTGAGATGCTGTCGGGGGAGCTAAACCAGATAAATCCTGAATATGTAGAGATGTTAGATGTTTCTTGGCAGATGGCAATGGTTGTTTTCAGAGCAAAGAAGTTCATGGCAAAGACTGGGAGAAATGTGTGGAAGGATCAAGATAAGATTAGGATGGGGTTCGACAAGAGCAAGCTGAGGTGCTACAACTGTGACGAGTACGAGCATTTCGCAAGAGAGTGCACCAAACCAATGAGAGAAAGAACAGAAGAAAGGAAAGCAGGTGATAGCAAAGGGAAGGCAGAGTCAAGTGCTTTGGTTGTGTAGGAAGGTGGTGGATATGACTAGACTCCTCAGATAAAAGAGTTTAGCCTGTCACATGCAATGATTGCTGCTATGGAAAGGGATGATGAGGAAGAGCATGCATTTGTTGTAACTGATGAGAAACCTGAAGAGATTCTGGTGGAAGACAAGGAAGCCTTTGCTGCTGAGATTGATAACATCAAGGTATGTCCTAATCCCACTTGTGCTCGTATAATTCCTGGACTTAGACAAATTTGTAAAAATTATGAGATAGAATTGTTTGAGATAAAATGCGAGAGGAGTTCTTTTAAGGGTAGATGGCAAAAGAATGAGGAGAAGGTAAAAGCTCAGAAACTAGACATTGTGAAATATCAAAAACTTGCTACTGAAAAAACTCTGCTGTATGACAATGCTAAGTTAGAAATAGCTGAACTGAGTAAGCAGATAGATGAACTTAAGCATAAGAACAATGAGTTGCAAGTAAAACTTGATGTGAATCATATGAGAAGCAAAAGAATGCTAGAGGCCAGTAAGTCTTTGAACACCTGCATAACTGATGTTAGAATGGGTAAGGACAAAGGTGGAATAAGAATTAGCTTCTCAGACAAAAACAAGAATGATGTTCCTCAAGATAAAACTAGAGATATAATAGGAATAATCTTTGAGGAAGATCAGGTTGATAGATCTGAAACAGGAACACATGAGATAAGGCCTCCCTTAGATAGTGTTCTGGTAGGAGTGACACCTATGACTGATCAGGAAGTTGAAAATGAGAAACACATGATCTATGGTGTGACATCCGAGAATTTCAAGGTTTACTTCCGTTAGACAAACTCTGTTAGTTACGTTATAAGTGTTAACTTAGTAACTAATGCTTAACTAGGCCGAATACGTCCACGTCCTTTGGTTGATCACCGAACCCGTCCATATGTGTTATGTGTTTGTTTATTTATTGTTATTATGTGCAATGTGATTTAAACGCATGATTTAGTGTAAAATTTGCCTTTTTGGCTTCCAGCGAAACTACTGGGCGAAATTGTAGTGTCGCCCGGTAGTCGGCTAAGCCAATCGATTAACACGTGACCAGAGCCAGTTTCGCCTGGCCAGCGAAACTAGCCAGCGAAACTAGCTTCTGATATAAAACCCATAAAACCCTAGTTGCCTCATTTGTTGCACCATACTCTCCAAAACACACACACACACTTCTGGAATTTTGGTCAGACGAGAAAACACAACAAAACACCAAGACCTCAGCCTCAAGACCATCATCTCATCTCATCCATCGATTCTAGAATCAACCGTGAGTCCCATGAACCATTTCTATGTGTTATCTATGTATTTTCTTCATAAAGCATGCCTAGATCTCTGTGTAGTCGTTAGATCTTTTGTAAGAATACTTAGGAATGCTAGATCTACCATAACGTTGGTAACTTTACGTGTGAAATCCACCCATAATGAAGATTTATGCTATTTAGATCATTTTAGGGGTTTAAATGTATTTTGGTGATTTGATGATGAAAATGCATGAATAAGGTGTTAAAACTGCTTGTTTGATGTTGGTAAATGTCTATGCATGCTAGATAATGAGTTATGTGAAATATGGAAGCTGTTAGAGTGATTTTTAGGCTGATCCGTAAGTTTTTCGCGACCAGCGAAACTGACATGTTCTTTGGGCGAAACTATACAGCCAAACTGTATAGATCTCCCTCCAGCGAAACTGTGCTGGCAAAACTATAGTGTCGCCCGCGAAACTGACCAGACCTGCTCGAACGAAACTATCGAGCGAACCAACCTGAACGAAAGTTCAAACCAGTTTCAAGCGAAACTAGGCTAGCGAAACTGCGTCAGCAGTTTCGGGCGAAACTAGCCTAGCGAAACTGTGTCATCGGGTACTGCCTAGCGAAAGTCCTGCCCGTGCACACAGCGAAACTGCCTAGCGAATCTATGCTAGCGAAACTGTGACGAAACCCAAACTTGTGCAAATTGCTTGAATGTTATGCCCTGACTTACATGATTATGCCCTGATGATACATGCTTTGACTTCTGATATATATGAACCCTTGTTTATAATCAACCATCGATGTCGTGTGTCGGTATGTCGATTCGTAGTTCCAACGTGCTATGTTATGGGCCATAGTGACGTTAAGTAAAGATTAGACACAAAACTAATACTTAAGACCTAAACGTGTTCATAGGTCTTCGTTAAGCAAACTTGGATTTTATAGCAAGTGTAGCAGTGCAACCCAAGGTGAGTGTCACTAACCCGATTACCGTGAACCCGTTTGGGTCACACCGAATAACTAAATGAAAAACAATGCTGACAACCCCGAGAGTGCTATGCACCTCCCTGATGAACTTGAAAACTTGGAGTGCTTAGCACCCACTTGACGAACTTGAAGTGCTTTATGGGAAGCACTTGTGAATTACTAAAACAACTATTTCTGAAACGAAATTGAAAACATTTTTGAGATCCATGAGAATCCGGTAAACCTTTTTAATATGGCTAGCGTAGGTTAAAGTCTAAACCAAATGATATCACATGATTTCTAAGGATGCCTTGAAACTTAAAAGTCCTCAACTAAATTGTATCATTAATTGTAAAGCGAGGGGATGTTGGGTAGATCTACTGGAGTTTGACAAACTCCGCCCCGTGGCACGGGGAGTGCACGGAGGTACAATATCAGCCTATCTGATCGTGATCCCGAGAGGACACAGGGGAGGCAAAACCGCGATGACATAGGTCCGCAGTACTGATGGCACGGCCACTACAATAATTTATGGTCAGCTTTGGTACAAACTTCCTTAGTGCATGGAACAACGGATTAGCTACCCGCGATATCGGTTGAGCACTTTAACTATACAAAACTAGTACATACCCGATAACGTAGGTTACGGACAATACTTTTACTAAACCACAATAATATGATTTTGGATATCACTAAGCATTGCTTTTCACAAATGAATATTTCATAAGTATATGTTGATTCGATTATGATTATGAGACCGGGCCAATGCGTGACATGCCCACTGTGAACTCACCAACCGTTAGGTTGACACTCGCGTGGTTTAAACTTTTGCAGATCGCTAAGGAGTATCCGGAGCGGGTTGGCATGGCACATGAAGACTTTTATTTTTAGTTAAAACTTAATTGGGAATTTAAAACAATGTTTATGTAAAGCACGTGGTTAGTGCTAAACATAATGTTTTCCGCTGCGTACTGTTAAACTGTTTTTATTATTAATGTTTGGACTTTACTCCGATTCGTTTAGTATTTGTAACTAATGGTTGTGGTCCTGGTCTGGTCGCACCCCTTAACGGTATAAACTCCGTTAGTGGTTAATTTGGGGGTGTGACAGATTGGTATCAGAGCCATAAGTTGCAGAGAACTGGAATCATTTTCTAAAACGATTTGGAAACTGCAACTTGAAAACCTTAGTTACAAACGGACAAACAAATTCCCAAAACAAAATTTTTACGTGCCAACCTGGGATACTCGCTCTGCTGTGTAAGTAAAAGCTTAGTACGTATGTATATATATATATATAAATATATATCACTACTAGAAAAATGGCCTTTCTTGACGCGCGAACGATGACGCGCATTTTGCGCGTCATAAAATATCTGCCATAAATGAAGGAAAAATAAACACGGAGTACGCTTAAAAACTGCGCGTCATCTTCAACTGTTGTCTTTTATTTTCATCTCCCGCTCCCTGAAAACTCGATTCCCGCTCCCTGAAAACTCAATTTCCGCTTCATTTTATTACCCATCGCGCTCACACTCCATCGCAAGTAGCCCTAATCTCTCCTCCATCTCTGCTCTAATCTCCACACGCAACACAAAATTGCCGGCAACCTCTACCCGATATTAGCCCTAATCAGTGACGGCGACGCCGCTCTGATGGGCATTAGCCCTAATTAGTGACGGCGACATCTCTGCTCCATGTGTACGTGCTCCATCTTCCTCTGGCCGGACATTAGCCCTAAAAATTGTCGAGGTTTTTGGTTCCAAGCATCCTTGTTAGCGACGATGATGAGTAGCAGGTTCAAGCATCCTTGATAGGGACGATGGTACACGCAAAATCGCTCTTCTTCTTCATCTTCCTTCAATTCCTCTCCACCCAACTTCCTCCGTGATGTTCAGGCCGCCTTCAAGCGCCACCGTACCATCTCTCTCTCTCTCTCTCTCTCTGTGTGTGTGTGTATAATGATTTAAATACATATCTTAGTTCGATTATCACTGGAATGTGCTAAGTTAGGGTTCGATTCTCCGTGATCGAGCAGCTAGATTAGTTTTATCAGTCAATTTAGGGTTTCGTTTAGAAAATGAAATTTGAGGACCCGCTTCTAATCTGTCAGTTACTTGAATGATGAATCGGATTGAAGGTTACATACTTACATAGTGCGCTGCAAATTTATTTGTCATTTAGGGTTTATTTGTTTCCACTGACAAAATCATCTATCTGAGTTTCCTATATTGATTCTTTTTAGGAGAAATCAGACACCTAGAGTGCTTATATTACTTAATCTTAAAATGCTAGTTTTTATCAAGTTCAGTTTCTCTCCACTACAGTTATGATGATGCCAGAATCGAATCTCCAACCCAGAAGTTTAGTGGCTCATAAACTTTTTACTTTAGATTCAGTGGGAACAATGAAGTTCAAGCATTTCCATTTCTAAACCTCAAATGTCTTTGATAGAGAAGAAAAAAGATTCTAAAACATGCAAGGTAATGATCGATTACTTGGTTTTATTTCTTAAATAATTTTTTACCAATAAATGTTTTTGTAACGATTGATAAAAAAAGTGAGAGTTCAAAAGTCAATTTGATGGTTCATTAGTTTCATTTTTTACTTTTATTTCATATAAAGATTTAGCAAAATCTCATTACTCACTGATACATCAATACTAGAAGCAGAACATATACAAAAATATTGGTAACTTGACACATTTCATTACTTTGACCCATCTAGAAGCAGAACAGCATTCCATAATGTATAATTGACCCAATAAGGTGTTTGTTATATTGTCTTGCCTTTCTATTAGACTTTGATGCAATGGCTGCTTAGTTTCTTACAGTCTTTATCAGTTTATTTGTTTTGTTGTGCTGAAACTGATAGCTGCTCTGTTGTTTGTTATCCTCATTTCTTAGCTAATAAGTTGTTAGATATTGTAACAATAATTTTTTTCCCACTCACATAAAATATCCAGCTTGAAACCACACCAGCAATAAGAATTGAGACTGAACCAGAACAGGAGCTGGCCAAAGCAGTCAGAGTAGCGTAAGAATCCTTTAAATATCAAAAAGAAAAATGAATTACGTATACTAATTAACTTATCTTCAGGTACAACAATAGGCATGCTGCAATTGAAAGTGCAAGCTCACACAACCAGAGAATTAGGCTAACACCAATGCCATCTGTACAAAACCGCACCACAATTGAAGAGCTACTCCAAACATACACCAAAGAGCACCAGGTACCTTAATCTATCCAACTTATCTTTCTTATTGTATACTAACAAGATTGGCTACCCGTGCTTCGCTGTGGGCAGTTGAAACCGAAATGCGTCAATGACATAAAATTAAAAAAAAAATCCAACACCTTGGGCTTTATAAAAAGTTTATGATATTTGAAGGTTTAAAAATGTATCATGTATTCACTTTGGGAACATACTATAGGAGAACACACAGGTGTCAAGCAATTGAGATAGGAACTGATGTTTAGATTGTTAACAATATAACAACAATTTTTCATATAGTTCCTACATGGTATCCCATTATCAATATAGTAATAGACTTTTTGTTGACAGGGCATGAAATTCTCTAAATAAGAAAGAGAGCTCCATGAAGCATGAACCAGTATACGTATTAACTAACCTTTATGAAAACTGGTATCCACATCAACATTTATGAAACTTGAAAACCGATGCACCAAATAAACAAAAGAACCAAGCAGGTAACTGATTGATTTAGGCATCATGAAATGTTAATCTTCTTCAAATGGTTTAAGTTCTCTTTAAATCTTGTTCAAAATCTCGTTGAAACTTTAATATAACAAATGCAGCATTGGTTAGTAGTTATTAACACTCATCAATATCAATATTGGTTTCCGATGTTTGTATGAGGAATGTTAGAAAATAATTGGGTTTTGTATAATGTCCCGGGATGTTAGAGTGAGCAAATATTGCACCAAATTTGCCAACTCTAAATTACATGATAATATGAGTTTGATCGTGCAACCGTGGCATGACTTATGGAATTTTGCAGATTCTTTTGGGGTTGCCGTTTTTGTTGTCATATCCAATTGAATATCCATCTAAGGCCTTTAATCTTGGGTGAGTGTTCATCCACTTCTGGTAACCTCCTAACCAAACGGGATTTTGTTAAAAAAAATTAACTCGTTATTATAGATTTATAAACCCTTCAAAATGCCATTCATAGCTTTTTTTGTATTTAGACATATTATATGAAATCAGTTACTAAACTATATTATCTGTTTTATTTGACCAGGTCTGTCAATTCAAGTTTGTCCCAGAACCAGTTTTTGTATCAAAGGAGTTTGCTATTATCTTATTAGTTTTTCATCTTGGTGTTCTTATGATTTTTGTGCAATATAGATGGTGCAAGTAAGTATAAAATATTGCAATTAATGAGTATCAAAAAATTATACGAACCCCCTTATATCTTATGATCACCTTTAATCAGAAGTTAGTATCTGTTTTAATCAGAAGTTAATCATTAAGCTGCAGCAGCCCTCTGGGGCCTTTAAATAAAGGCTAGTTATATGTATGATCTGACCTGCTCATCTGTGACTTTGTTTGCCATACTTTCTGCAGGGGCCCCTGATTGTTTAAACAAATTTTATCCTGAACCAGTAATGGTTCATCTTCTAAATCAACAACAGTGTAAGGTCAAACGTGCCATGTTTACAACATCAGGTACCAAATGTATAAACACTCTTACATATTATAAACTCCTATATATAGTAACCAAAGCTGATTTCTAAATACACATGCTTCTGAAGGAATGCAGAAGAAAAACCGGCATTAAGGACCCTCAAAAGAAAAAAAATGTGTTTGGTTGCAGGTTTAACTTGTTGTTACTAATCAGTTTAGATGCTATATTCATTGCTCAGTGGTAGATGAATGAAACTAATCTGCAGAAATAGTCTTATCTGCAGAAATTTAGAAACTAAAACTCATATGGCATATGAACTTTAGATGTCTATTTTACATGCAGAACCCTTTTAACATTCTTTTAATGTTTAGCAGGTGGACATACAACGACACACTTAGGGCATACAACACCACTTGATATCAGCAACGATTAGTTCACTTATTTTCATCTTGTTCAATTAGTTATTTAGTTTATAGTTTTTTTTATGTAAACTAATGTTTGCTATATATATATGAAATGCATTATTTTGCTATATGTGTATTGTATTTTGTATTGGGGTTAATTGCCATTTATATATATAACACAAGTGATCACTTGTGTTATGTATATAAAATGCAGTTATATATCTATTTTATTTTGTGTTTTGAGGTTAATTGTCATTTAATGTGGAAACTAGTGATTTTTGGAAAATTAGTGAATCTACAAAAATATATTTTTTTTAATTTTGTTTTAATTCATGACGCGCATTTATGCGTGTCATAAGCATATTTATGACAGGGGCTTCCTTGACACGCTTTTTATGACACGCTTTGCGCGTCATAAAATGCGCGTCATTGTTCGCGCGTCAAGAAGCAGATGACGCTTTTTTGCGCGTCAAGAGGATTCTTGACCCTACCTTCCTTGACGCTTTTTTGCGCGTCATCTGGGCCCTTTCTTGACGCGCAAAAAGCGTCAAGAAAGGCCATTTTTGTAGTAGTGTATATAGACCGTGTCTAGGTAGTCTAACGGAAAGCCTTAGGAAATTTTCACACACGAATACGAAACGCGAACACTAATGCGCGCACTATGCCGGGGGAAAGCGACAACGAAACGATGCTACGCGTTACGTCCTGATTTCTACTACGATGACTACGCTGACGGTGACTTTTATGGGAAAGCCGACTTTCGACGATAGCTACTTACGACTTACGACGTTCCTCGACGACGCCTCCATTTTGCACAAAAATTTTCTGGACTAATAGTGGGATAACGGGAATTGTTAATATACATATTATGGGATATGTATAAAGTATAACTGTGAC
The DNA here is from genome assembly GCA_039602395.1 of Deinandra increscens subsp. villosa. Lineage (NCBI taxonomy): Eukaryota > Viridiplantae > Streptophyta > Magnoliopsida > Asterales > Asteraceae > Deinandra > Deinandra increscens. The sequence goes on from JBCNJP010004334.1 coordinate 13,557, forward strand.
TGAACACTGGCTACTTTAACTGTTCAGCAAAATGTCTGGAAAGGCTGGAAGAAACAACATTAACTTGACACCCGCGCAACTGCAAGCGATGATTAACGAACATGTGCAAGCTGCCGTGGCAGCCGTCCAAGCTACAATTGCCGCGCATGGTAATTATTATGCCGGTTAAGGCCCGAAGCGATTATATTTTCAATTGTTTAAAACCCGAACTATTTATTGCATCAGGAAACCAGCATCACTGTACGTTTAAGTCTTTCATGGACTGTAAGCCGATGTCGTTCTCCGGCGAGGAAGGAGCGGTGGGACTCCTTAGATGGATCGAGAAGTCTGAAAAGGTCTTCTCTATGTGCAACTGCCCTGCGGGAGACAAAGTGAAGTATGCTACTGGTACCTTTGAGGGAGCTGCTCTCTCCTGGTGGAATGCCGAAATCCAGATGATTGGGATTGATGCGGCTAATAACATGCAATGGGAAGCATTTAAGGAACTGATTATGGAGGAGTACTGTCCCCGTGACCAAGTGAAGAAGTTAGAGGGCGAATTCTTGAATTTGAAAATGATTGGGTCTGAGGTTGAGCAATATACTGCGCGTTACCATGAGTACGCGGTCTTATGCCCCACAATGGTTGATGCTGAGTTCAAACGCATTGAGCGCTATCTGGAAGGCCTCGCGCCTCAAATCAAGGGACTAGTAACTGCCAGCAATCCCGCAACCGTGCAGCAAGCCATCTGCTTGGCTCACAAACTTACTGATCAGGAGGTTGAGAAGGGTACACTTCCTGCAAAGGCCACTGAGAAGACTGCCCTTAGTGGCAAAAGAAAAGCTGATGATGAAGCTCCTGAAAACTCAATGAACAATCAGAGTGTTGGAAACAGCACTGGGAGGTCTTATAACTCCCAAGGTCAAAGTAAGAGGTCTGGGAACAACAGTGGTAACTACCGCCAGGGCGGTAATGGGCAAAGCAACTACAGGGGTAACCTGCCTCTGTGCAACAAGTGTGGGAAACATCATGCTGGTGTTTGTAGAAAGAACTTGAGCTGTGAAAGGTGTGGGAAGAAGAGCCACGAAGCAAAAGACTGTTGGGCAACTCTACCTGAGCAACAAAACCGCCAAAGGCAAAACAACAACAACAACAATCATGGCAACAACTATGGGAACAACCGTAACGGGCAAGGAAATAATCAGAACAATAATGGTGGAGCCCGTGGCTGTTTTGAATGTGGTGCTCAAGGCCACATTAAGAGGGACTGCCCTCAGCTGAGAAGACAGGGTAATGGTAATCAAGGAAATAACGGTGGGAATGGTAATGGTGGAGGAAATGGTAACGGGAATGGTGGAAATGGCAGGGGAAGAGCTTTTGTCATGGGTCAAGGTGAAGCTCGCAACGATGCCAACGTGATTAACGGTAAATTCATCCTTAACGGTTTCTTTGCTACTGTATTGTTTGATTCTGGTGCTGAGAAAAGTTTTATTTCCACTAAATTTGCTAAGTTGATTAATGCTAAACCTATTGCCCTAGACGCTAAGTATGTGGTAAAGCTAGCAAATGGTAAACTTCATGATACAACTCAGATAGTTAAGGACTGTAAGTTAGAACTAGCTGGCCATACATTAGGAATCGATCTCATGCCTTTCCCGATTGGTAGTTTTGATGTCATAGTAGGGATGGATTGGTTATCTGAAAACCGAGCTGAAATCTTATGTAAAGAAAAGGTGGTTCGTATTCCACTCAAGGACGGTGAAGTGCTAACAGTTCAAGGTGAGAAAGGTGGAGCAGTCACCGGAATTATCTCGTTCCTCAAAGCTCAAAAGTGCCTTCGTAAAGGTCACTTCGCGATTCTTGCAAACGTCACCGATTCGACACTTCCCGAGCGCAGAATCGACGACTACCCGATAGTCTGCAACTTCCAAGATGTATTTCCTGAAGATCTGCCTGGTCTGCCTCCGTTTCGACAAGTAGAGTTTGGAATCGACTTAACTCCTGGAGCCGCTCCGATTGCACGCGCACCTTATCGTTTGGCAGTAAGCGAACTCAACGAACTCTCCGCACAACTTCAAGAGCTACTCGACAAAGGGTTTATTCGTCCAAGTTCGTCTCCATGGGGAGCACCGGTTTTGTTTGTTAAGAAGAAAGATGGAACGTTCCGTATGTGTATCGACTACCGAGAGCTTAACAAGGTTACTATCAAGAATCGGTATCCACTTCCTCGAATCGACGATCTCTTCGACCAACTGCAAGGTTCAAGCTACTTTTCAAAGATTGATCTACGGTCTGGATACCACCAGCTTCGCGTTCGAAATGAGGATGTCCCCAAGACTGCTTTCAGAACTCGGTATGGACACTACGAATTCCTGGTTATGCCGTTTGGGCTAACCAATGCACCTGCCGTATTTATGGATCTAATGAATCGAGTGTGCAAGCCATACCTCGATAAGTTTGTGATAGTTTTCATTGATGATATTTTGATCTACTCCAAGACAAAGGAGGAACACGAGGAGCACCTGCGACTTATCTTGGAATTGCTCCGCAAGGAACAGCTTTACGCCAAGTTTTCGAAATGCGATTTTTGGATTCGCGAAGTCCAGTTTCTTGGACACATTGTTGATCAGAATGGAATTCATGTCGACCCAGCTAAAGTGGAAGCTATCAAGAATTGGCCTACTCCAAGAGCGCCGACCGAGATCCGACAATTTTTGGGACTTGCCGGGTATTACCGAAGGTTCATTAAGGGTTTCTCGCAATTGGCTCAACCCTTAACAGCTTTAACGCACAAAGGAGTGCAATATAGATGGGGTGAAAAAGAAGAACGCGTGTTTCAAACACTTAAGGATATGTTATGTTCGGCTCCGATTCTCGCGTTACCCGATGGGGTTGATGACTTTGTAGTCTACTGTGATGCATCCATCCAAGGACTCGGTTGCGTGTTGATGCAACGGGATAAGGTGATTGCCTATGGGTCCAGGCAACTGAAGGATACTGAAAGGAATTATACAACGCATGATTTGGAATTGGGAGCCGTTGTTCATGCACTCAAGATTTGGAGACATTACCTCTACGGAACAAAGTGCACAATATTTACTGACCACAAAAGCTTACAGCACATCTTTAATCAGAAGGATCTCAACATGCGACAACGACGGTGGGTCGAGCTACTGAATGATTATGACTTGGCAATTAAGTATCACCCGGGAAAAGCCAATGTTGTGGCGGATGCACTAAGCCGAAAGGAGTATGAAAAGCCTCGACGAGTACGAGCGCTGCAACTTACCATCCACACGGGATTGCCGGATCGGATCCGCGATGCCCAACAAGAAGCTCTAAAGGAAGAAAACTTCGCAGCTGAAGCACTGCGTGGTGTGGATGGGAACTCTGAAGTTAGGTCCGACGGACTCAGGTATTATAATGATAGAATTTGGGTTCCCTTACTTGGAAATCTCCGTGAGCTCGTGATGGACGAGGCTCACAAGTCAAGGTATTCGGTGCACCCTGGATCGGATAAAATGTACCAAGATTTGAAAAACTTGTATTGGTGGCCGAATATGAAAGCCGACATCGCGCGATATGTGGCTAAGTGTTTAACGTGCTCAAGAGTCAAGATTGAGTACCAAAAGCCTTCTGGGCTATTACAGCAACCAAAGATCCCAGAATGGAAATGGGAGGATATCTCAATGGATTTTGTAACAGGATTACCTCATCGATCGAATCGACCAGATGCGATTTGGGTTATCATTGATCGATTAACCAAATCTGCACATTTTATCCCGATGAAGGAAAATGACAACATGGATAAGTTAACAAAGCTGTATATTGACCGAATTGTGGCACGTCATGGAGTGCCTAAGACCATTATCTCTGATCGAGATCCTCGATTTACTTCCCGACTATGGCAATCTATGCAAGAAGCACTGGGAACCAGACTGGATATGAGTACAGCCTATCACCCGCAGACCGATGGTCAGACGGAACGAACTATTCAGACTTTAGAAGACATGCTCCGAGCTTGCGTTCTCGACTTCGGAAAGGATTGGGAGGCTCACCTTCCGTTGGTGGAGTTCTCCTACAACAACAGTTATCATTCAAGTATCGGTGCTGCACCTTTTGAAGCCCTTTATGGCAGAAAATGTAGATCGCCCGTGTGTTGGGCCGAAACGGGTGAGAAGGGACTCACCGGACCAGAACTCATTCATGATACAACCGAACGGATTATTCAGATCAGAAAGCGGATAGCCGCAGCACGTGACAGACAAAAGAGCTATGCCGACAAACGCCGTAAACCTTTGAAGTTCGAGGTAGGCGACAAAGTGTTATTAAAGGTATCTCCCTGGAAAGGTGTGATACGCTTCGGAAAGCGTGGAAAGTTAAATCCTCGCTACATCGGTCCTTTTGAAATCATTGGTGAAGTAGGCCCGGTGGCCTACCGTTTACGACTCCCTGCCGAACTCGATGGAGTCCACAACGTGTTTCACGTCTCTAACCTAAAGAAATGTCTGGCTGAAGACACTGAAATAATTCCTTTGGAGGAATTGGAAATTGATGAACATTTAAGATTTATCGAGCAACCGGTAGAAATCATGGGACGCGAGGAGAAAGCCCTCAAACGTTGCAAGATTCCGATCGTCAAGGTTCGATGGAACTCAAAGCGTGGACCTGAATATACTTGGGAACGAGAGGATCAAATAAAGAAAAAGTATCCTCACTTGTTCGAGCAAACGTCCGCGGAAACTCAAGGTATGATTTAATTTTGGGGACCAAAATTCCTTTAACAGGAGGAGGATGTGACGACCCTAAAACTTTTGCTTTCTTTCCCCCAACACCAACGACAGCCGAGGCTGCAAACGCTACGACGCAAGAATAATTTTCGGGACGAAAATTCCAATTTCAAGGGGATGATGTGACATCCGAGAATTTCAAGGTTTACTTCCGTTAGACAAACTCCGTTAGTTACGTTATAAGTGTTAACTTAGTAACTAATGCTTAACTAGGCCGAATACGTCCACGTCCTTTGGTTGATCACCGAACCCGTCCATATGTGTTATGTGTTTGTTTATTTATTGTTATTATGTGCAATGTGATTTAAACGCATGATTTAGTGTAAAATTTGCCTTTTTGGCTTCCAGCGAAACTACTGGGCGAAATTGTAGTGTCGCCCGGTAGTCGGCTAAGCCAATCGATTAACACGTGACCAGAGCCAGTTTCGCCTGGCCAGCGAAACTAGCCAGCGAAACTAGCTTCTGATATAAAACCCATAAAACCCTAGTTGCCTCATTTGTTGCACCATACTCTCCAAAACACACACACACACTTCTGGAATTTTGGTCAGACGAGAAAACACAACAAAACACCAAGACCTCAGCCTCAAGACCATCATCTCATCTCATCCATCGATTCTAGAATCAACCGTGAGTCCCATGAACCATTTCTATGTGTTATCTATGTATTTTCTTCATAAAGCATGCCTAGATCTCTGTGTAGTCGTTAGATCTTTTGTAAGAATACTTAGGAATGCTAGATCTACCATAAAGTTGGTAACTTTACGTGTGAAATCCACCCATAATGAAGATTTATGCTATTTAGGTCATTTTAGGGTTTTAAATGTATTTTGGTGATTTGATGATGAAAATGCATGAATAAGGTGTTAAAACTGCTTGTTTGATGTTGGTAAATGTCTATGCATGCTAGATAATGAGTTATGTGAAATATGGAAGCTGTTAGAGTGATTTTTAGGCTGATCCGTAAGTTTTTCGCGACCAGCGAAACTGACATGTTCTTTGGGCGAAACTATACAGCGAAACTGTATAGATCTCCCTCCAGCGAAACTGTGCTGGCGAAACTATAGTGTCGCCCGCGAAACTGACCAGACCTGCTCGAACGAAACTATCGAGCGAACCAACCTGAACGAAAGTTCAAACCAGTTTCAAGCGAAACTAGGCTAGCGAAACTGCGTCAGCAGTTTCGGGCGAAACTAGCCTAGCGAAACTGTGTCATCGGGTACTGCCTAGCGAAAGTGCTGCCCGTGCACACAGCGAAACTGCCTAGCGAATCTATGCTAGCGAAACTGTGACCAAACCCAAACTTGTGCAAATTGCTTGAATGTTATGCCCTGACTTACATGATTATGCCCTGATGATACATGCTTTGACTTCTGATATATATGAACCCTTGTTTATGATCAACCATCGGTGTCGTGTGTCGGTATGTCGAGTCGTAGTTCCAACGTGCTATGTTATGGGCCATAGTGACGTTAAGTAAAGATTAGACACAAAACTAATCCTTAAGACCTAAACGTGTTCATAGGTCTTCGTTAAGCAAACTTGGATTTTATAGCAAGTGTAGCAGTGCAACCCAAGGTGAGTGTCACTAACCCGATTACCGTGAACCCGTTTGGGTCACACCGAATAACTAAATGAAAAACAATGCTGACAACCCCGAGAGTGCTATGCACCTCCCTGATGAACTTGAAAACTTGGAGTGCTCAGCACCCACTTGACGAACTTGAAGTGCTTTATGGGAAGCACTTGTGAATTACTAAAACAACTATTTCTGAAACGAAACTGAAAACATTTTTGAGATCCATGAGAATCCGGTAAACCTTTTTAATATGGCTAGCGTAGGTTAAAGTCTAAACCAAATGATATCACATGATTTCTAAGGATGCCTTGAAACTTAAAAGTCCTCAACTAAATTGTATCATTAATTGTAAAGCGAGGGGATGTTGGGTAGATCTACTGGAGTTTGACAAACTCCGCCCCGTGGCACGGGGAGTGCACGGAGGTACAATATCAGCCTATCTGACCGTGATCCCGAGAGGACACGGGGGAGGCAAAACCGCGATGACATAGGTCCGCAGTACTGATGGCACGGCCACTACAATAATTTATGGTCAGCTTTGGTACAAACTTCCTTAGTGCATGGAACAACGGATTAGCTACCCGCGATATCGGTTGAGCACTTTAACTATACAAAACTAGTACATACACGATAACGTAGGTTACGGACAATACTTTTACTAAACCACAATAATATGATTTTGGATATCACTAAGCATTGCTTTTCACAAATGAATATTTCATAAGTATATGTTGATTCGATTATGATTATGAGACCGGGCCAATGCGTGACATGCCCACTGTGAACTCACCAACCGTTAGGTTGACACTCGCGTGGTTTAAACTTTTGCAGATCGCTAAGGAGTATCCGGAGCGGGTTGGCATGGCACATGAAGACTTTTATTTTTAGTTAAAACTTAATTGGGAATTTAAAACAATGTTTATGTAAAGCACGTGGTTAGTGCTAAAGATAATGTTTTCCGCTGCGTACTGTTAAACTGTTTTTATTATTAAGGTTTGGACTTTACTCCGATTCGTTTAGTATTTGTAACTAATGGTTGTGGTCCTTGTCTGGTCGCACCCCTTAACGGTATAAACTCCGTTAGTGGTTAATTTGGGGGTGTGACAGATTGGTATCAGAGCCATAAGTTGCAGAGAACTGGAATCATTTTCTAAAACGATTTGGAAACTGCAACTTGAAAACCTTAGTTACAAACGGACAAACAAATTCCCAAAACAAAATTTTTACGTGCCAACCTGGGATACTCGCTCTGCTGTGTAAGTAAAAGCTTAGTACGTATGTATATATATATATATATATATAAATATATATATAGACCGTGTCTAGGTAGTCTAACGGAAAGCCTTAGGAAATTTTCACACAGGAATACGAAACGCGAACGCTAATGCGCGCACTATGCCGGGGGAAAGCGACAACGAAACGATGCTACGCGTTACGTCCTGATTTCTACTACGATGACTACGCCGACGGTGACTTTTATGGGAAAGCCGACTTTCGACGATAGCTACTTACGACTTACGACGTTCCTCGACGACGCCTCCATTTTGGACAAAAATTTTCTGGACTAATAGTGGGATAACGGGAATTGTTAATATACATATTATGGGATATGTATAAAGTATAACTGTGACTGAACACTGGCTACTTTAACTGTTCAGCAAAATGTCTGGAAGGGCTGGAAGAAACAACATTAACTTGACACCCGCGCAACTGCAAGCGATGATTAACGAACATGTGCAAGCTGTCGTGGCAGCCGTCCAAGCTACAATTGCCGCGCATGGTAATTATTATGCCGGTTAAGGCCCGAAGCGATTATATTTTCAATTGTTTAAAACCCGAACTATTTATTGCATCAGGAAACCAACATCACTGTACGTTTAAGTCTTTCATGGACTGTAAGCCGATGACGTTCTCCGGCGAGGAAGGAGCGGTGGGACTCCTTAGATGGATCGAGAAGTCTGAAAAGGTCTTCTCTATGTGCAACTGCCCTGCGGGAGACAAAGTGAAGTATGCTACTGGTACCTTTGAGGGAGCTGCTCTCTCCTGGTGGAATGCCGAAATCCAGATGATTGGGATTGATGCGGCTAATAACATGCAATGGGAAGCATTTAAGGAACTGATTATGGAGGAGTACTGTCCCCGTGACCAAGTGAAGAAGTTAGAGGGCGAATTCTTGAATTTGAAAATGATTGGGTCTGAGGTTGAGCAATATACTGCGCGTTACCATGAGTACGCGGTCTTATGCCCCACAATGGTTGATGCTGAGTTCAAACGCATTGAGCGCTATCTGGAAGGCCTCGCGCCTCAAATCAAGGGACTAGTAACTGCCAGCAACCCCGCAACCGTGCAGCAAGCCATCCGCTTGGCTCACAAACTTACTAATCAGGAGGTTGAGAAGGGTACACTTCCTGCAAAGGCCACTGAGAAGACTGCCCTTAGTGGCAAAAGAAAAGCTGATGATGAAGCTCCTGAAAACTCAATGAACAATCAGAGTGTTGGAAACAGCACTGGGAGGTCTTATAACTCCCAAGGTCAAAGTAAGAGGTCTGGGAACAACAATGGTAACTACCGCCAGGGCGGTAATGGGCAAAGCAACTACAGGGGTAACCTGCCTCTGTGCAACAAGTGTGGGAAACATCATGCTGGTGTTTGTAGAAAGAACTTGAGCTGTGAAAGGTGTGGGAAGAAGAGCCACGAAGCAAAAGACTGTTGGGCAACTCTACCTGAGCAACAAAACCGCCAAAGGCAAAACAACAACAACAACAATCATGGCAACAACTATGGGAACAACCGTAACGGGCAAGGAAATAATCAGAACAATAATGGTGGAGCCCGTGGCTGTTTTGAATGTTGTGCTCAAGGCCACATTAAGAGGGACTGCCCTCAGCTGAGAAGACAGGGTAATGGTAATCAAGGAAATAACGGGGGAATGGTAATGGTGGAGGAAATGGTAACGGGAATGGTGGAAATGGCAGGGGAAGAGCTTTTGTCATGGGTCAAGGTGAAGCTCGCAACGATGCCAACGTGATTAACGGTAAATTCATCCTTAACGGTTTCTTTGCTACTGTATTGTTTGATTCTGGTGCTGAGAAAAGTTTTATTTCCACTAAATTTGCTAAGTTGATTAATGCTAAACCTATTGCCCTAGACGCTAAGTATGTGGTAGAGCTAGCAAATGGTAAACTTCATGATACAACTCAGATAGTTAAGGACTGTAAGTTAGAACTAGCTGGCCATACATTAGGAATCGATCTCATGCCTTTCCCGATTGGTAGTTTTGATGTCATAGTAGGGATGGATTGGTTATCTGAAAACCGAGCTGAAATCTTATGTAAAGAAAAGGTGGTTCGTATTCCACTCAAGGACGGTGAAGTGCTAACAGTTCAAGGTGAGAAAGGTGGAGCAGTCACCGGAATTATCTCGTTCCTCAAAGCTCAAAAGTGCCTTCGTAAAGGTCACTTCGCGGTTCTTGCAAACGTCACCGATTCGACACTTCCCGAGCGCAAAATCGACGACTACCCGATAGTCTGCAACTTCCAAGATGTATTTCCTGAAGATCTGCCTGGTCTGCCTCCGTTTCGACAAGTAGAGTTTGGAATCGACTTAACTCCTGGAGCCGCTCCGATTGCACGCGCACCTTATCGTTTGGCAGTAAGCGAACTCAACCAACTCTCCGCACAACTTCAAGAGCTACTCGACAAAGGGTTTATTCGTCCAAGTTCGTCTCCATGGGGAGCACCGGTTTTGTTTGTTAAGAAGAAAGATGGAACGTTCCGTATGTGTATCGACTACCGAGAGCTTAACAAGGTTACTATCAAGAATCGGTATCCACTTCCTCGAATCGACGATCTCTTCGACCAACTGCAAGGTTCAAGCTACTTTTCAAAGATTGATCTACGGTCTGGATACCACCAGCTTCGCGTTCGAAATGAGGATGTCCCCAAGACTGCTTTCAGAACTCGGTATGGACACTACGAATTCCTGGTTATGCCGTTTGGGCTAACCAATGCACCTGCCGTATTTATGGATCTAATTAATCGAGTGTGCAAGCCATACCTCGATAAGTTTGTGATAGTTTTCATTGATGATATTTTGATCTACTCCAAGACAAAGGAGGAACACGAGGAGCACCTGCGACTTATCTTGGAATTGCTCCGCAAGGAACAGCTTTACGCCAAGTTTTCGAAATGCGATTTTTGGATTCGCGAAGTCCAGTTTCTTGGACACATTGTTGATCAGAATGGAATTCATGTCGACCCAGCTAAAGTGGAAGCTATCAAGAATTGGCCTACTCCAAGAGCGCCGACCGAGATCCGACAATTTTTGGGACTTGCCGGGTATTACCGAAGGTTCATTAAGGGTTTCTCGCAATTGGCTCAACCCTTAACAGCTTTAACGCACAAAGGAGTGCAATATAAATGGGGTGAAAAAGAAGAACGCGTGTTTCAAACACTTAAGGATATGTTATGTTCGGCTCCGATTCTCGCGTTACCCGATGGGGTTGATGACTTTGTAGTCTACTGTGATGCATCCATCCAAGGACTCGGTTGCGTGTTGATGCAACGGGATAAGGTGATTGCCTATGGGTCCAGGCAACTGAAGGATACTGAAAGGAATTATACAACGCATGATTTGGAATTGGGAGCCGTTGTTCATGCACTCAAGATTTGGAGACATTACCTCTACGGAACAAAGTGCACAATATTTACTGACCACAAAAGCTTACAGCACATCTTTAATCAGAAGGATCTCAACATGCGACAACGACGGTGGGTCGAGCTACTGAATGATTATGACTTGGCAATTAAGTATCACCCGGGAAAAGCCAATGTTGTGGCGGATGCACTAAGCCGAAAGGGGTATGAAAAGCCTCGACGAGTACGAGCGCTGCAACTTACCATCCACACGGGATTGCCGGATCGGATCCGCGATGCCCAACAAGAAGCTCTAAAGGAAGAAAACTTCGCAGCTGAAGCACTGCGTGGTGTGGATGGGAACTCTGAAGTTAGGTCCGACGGACTCAGGTATTATAATGATAGAATTTGGGTTCCCTTACTTGGAAATCTCCGTGAGCTCGTGATGGACGAGGCTCACAAGTCAAGGTATTCGGTGCACCCTGGATCGGATAAAATGTACCAAGATTTGAAAAACTTTTATTGGTGGCCGAATATGAAAGCCGACATCGCGCGATATGTGGCTAAGTGTTTAACGTGCTCAAGAGTCAAGATTGAGTACCAAAAGCCTTCTGGGCTATTACAGCAACCAAAGATCCCAGAATGGAAATGGGAGGATATCTCAATGGATTTTGTAACAGGATTACCTCATCGATCGAATCGACCAGATGCGATTTGGGTTATCATTGATCGATTAACCAAATCTGCACATTTTATCCCGATGAAGGAAAATGACAACATGGATAAGTTAACAAAGCTGTATATTGACCGAATTGTGGCACGTCATGGAGTGCCTAAGACCATTATCTCTGATCGAGATCCTCGATTTACTTCCCGACTATGGCAATCTATGCAAGAAGCACTGGGAACCAGACTGGATATGAGTACAGCCTATCACCCGCAGACCGATGGTCAGACGGAACGAACTATTCAGACTTTAGAAGACATGCTCCGAGCTTGCGTTCTCGACTTCGGAAAGGATTGGGAGGCTCACCTTCCGTTGGTGGAGTTCTCCTACAACAACAGTTATCATTCAAGTATCGGTGCTGCACCTTTTGAAGCCCTTTATGGCAGAAAATGTAGATCGCCCGTGTGTTGGGCCGAAACGGGTGAGAAGGGACTCACCGGACCAGAACTCATTCATGATACAACCGAACGGATTATTCAGATCAGAAAGCGGATAGCCGCAGCACGTGACAGACAAAAGAGCTATGCCGACAAACGCCGTAAACCTTTGAAGTTCGAGGTAGGCGACAAAGTGTTATTAAAGGTATCTCCCTGGAAAGGTGTGATACGCTTCGGAAAGCGTGGAAAGTTAAATCCTCGCTACATCGGTCCTTTTGAAATCATTGGTGAAGTAGGCCCGGTGGCCTACCGTTTACGACTCCCTGCCGAACTCGATGGAGTCCACAACGTGTTTCACGTCTCTAACCTAAAGAAATGTCTGGCTGAAGACACTGAAATAATTCCTTTGGAGGAATTGGAAATTGATGAACATTTGAGATTTATCGAGCAACCGGTAGAAATCATGGGACGCGAGGAGAAAGCCCTCAAACGTAGCAAGATTCCGATCGTCAAGGTTCGATGGAACTCAAAGCGTGGACCTGAATATACTTGGGAACGAGAGGATCAAATGAAGAAAAAGTATCCTCACTTGTTCGAGCAAACGTCCGCGGAAACTCAAGGTATGATTTAATTTTGGGGACCAAAATTCCTTTAACAGGAGGAGGATGTGACGACCCTAAAACTTTTGCTTTCTTTCCCCCAACACCAATGACAGCCGAGGCTGCAAACGCTACGACGCAAGAATAATTTTCGGGACGAAAATTCCAATTTCAAGGGGATGATGTGACATCCGAGAATTTCAAGGTTTACTTCCGTTAGACAAACTCCGTTAGTTACGTTATAAGTGTTAACTTAGTAACTAATGCTTAACTAGGCCGAATACGTCCACGTCCTTTGGTTGATCACCGAACCCGTCCATATGTGTTATGTGTTTGTTTATTTATTGTTATTATGTGCAATGTGATTTAAACGCATGATTTAGTGTAAAATTTGCCTTTTTGGCTTCCAGCGAAACTACTGGGCGAAATTGTAGTGTCGCCCGGTAGCCAGCTAAGCCAATCGATTAACACGTGACCAGAGCCAGTTTCGCCTGGCCAGCGAAACTAGCCAGCGAAACTAGCTTCTGATATAAAACCCATGAAACCCTAGTTGCCTCATTTGTTGCACCATACTCTCCAAAACACACACACACACTTCTGGAATTTTGGTCAGACGAGAAAACACAACAAAACACCAAGACCTCAGCCTCAAGACCATCATCTCATCTCATCCATCGATTCTAGAATCAAGTGTGAGTCCCATGAACCATTTCTATGTGTTATCTATGTATTTTCTTTATAAAGCATGCCTAGATCTCTGTGTAGTCGTTAGATCTTTTGTAAGAATACTTAGGAATGCTAGATCTACCATAAAGTTGGTAACTTTACGTGTGAAATCCACCCATAATGAAGATTTATGCTATTTAGGTCATTTTAGGGTTTTAAATGTATTTTGGTGATTTGATGATGAAAATGCATGAATAAGGTGTTAAAACTGCTTGTTTGATGTTGGTAAATGTCTATGCATGCTAGATAATGAGTTATGTGAAATATGGAAGCTGTTAGAGTGATTTTTAGGCTGATCCGTAAGTTTTTCGCGACCAGCGAAACTGACATGTTCTTTGGGCGAAACTATACAGCGAAACTGTATAGATCTCCCTCCAGCGAAACTGTGCTGGCGAAACTATAGTGTCGCCCGCGAAACTGACTAGACCTGCTCGAACGAAACTATCGAGCGAACCAACCTTAACGAAAGTTCAAACCAGTTTCAAGCGAAACTAGGCTAGCGAAACTAGCCTAGCGAAACTGTGTCATCGGGTACTGCCTAGCGAAAGTGCTGCCTGTGCACACAGCAAAACTGCCTAGCGAATCTATGCTAGCGAAACTGTGACCAAACCCAAACTTGTGCAAATTGCTTGAATGTTATGCCCTGACTTACATGATTATGCCCTGATGATACATGCTTTGACTTCTGATATATATGAACCCTTGTTTATGATCAACCATCGGTGTCGTGTGTCGGTATGTCGAGTCGTAGTTCCAACGTGCTATGTTATGGGCCATAGTGACGTTAAGTAAAGATTAGACACAAAACTAATACTTAAGACCTAAACGTGTTCATAGGTCTTCGTTAAGCAAACTTGGATTTTATAGCAAGTGTAGCAGTGCAACCCAAGGTGAGTGTCACTAACCCGATTACCGTGAACCCGTTTGGGTCACACCGAATAACTAAATGAAAAACAATGCTGACAACCCCGAGAGTGCTATGCACCTCCCTGATGAACTTGAAAACTTGGAGTGCTCAGCACCCACTTGACGAACTTGAAGTGCTTTATGGGAAGCACTTGTGAATTACTAAAACAACTATTTCTGAAACGAAACTGAAAACATTTTTGAGATCCATGAGAATCCGGTAAACCTTTTTAATATGGCTAGCGTAGGTTAAAGTCTAAACCAAATGATATCACATGATTTCTAAGGATGCCTTGAAACTTAAAAGTCCTCAACTAAATTGTATCATTAATTGTAAAGCGAGGGGATGTTGGGTAGATCTACTGGAGTTTGACAAACTCCGCCCCGTGGCACGGGGAGTGCACGGAGGTACAATATCAGCCTATCTGACCGTGATCCCGAGAGGACACGGGGGAGGCAAAACCGCGATGACATAGGTCCGCAGTACTGATGGCACGACCACTACAATAATTTATGGTCAGCTTTGGTACAAACTTCCTTAGTGCATGGGACAACGGATTAGCTACCCGCGATATGGGTTGAGCACTTTAACTATACAAAACTAGTACATACCCGATAACGTAGGTTACGGACAATACTTTTACTAAACCACAATAATATGATTTTGGATATCACTAAGCATTGCTTTTCACAAATGAATATTTCATAAGTATATGTTGATTCGATTATGATTATGAGACCGGGCCAATGCGTGACATGCCCACTGTGAACTCACCAACCGTTAGGTTGACACTCGCGTGGTTTAAACTTTTGCAGATCGCTAAGGAGTATCCGGAGCGGGTTGGCATGGCACATGAAGACTTTTATTTTTAGTTAAAACTTAATTGGGAATTTAAAACAATGTTTATGTATCCGTCCCTTTTGGGACCATTCACCCTTTTCCCAAAGCACGTGGTTAGTGCTAAAGATAAAGTTTTCCGCTGCGTACTGTTAAACTGTTTTTATTATTAATGTTTGGACTTTACTCCGATTCGTTTAGTATTTGTAACTAATGGTTGTGGTCCTGGTCTGGTCGCACTCCTTAACGGTATAAACTCCGTTAGTGGTTAATTTGGGGGTGTGACATATGGGTTGGGTAATCAGGATAAAATTGTGACACACACTTGTGAACCAAGCACTTCCCAGGAGTCATTAAACAATAGTGTTGAACCTGCTGATGAATTTGTTTCATGTGCAGATGAAGTAGGTATTGAAGATGTGTCTGGGGAGGATGCTGAATGTTTGAAAGTCAATGAATGTCATGTGTCTAGTAGTTTAATGTCTGATTTACCCAAGGACGATGTTCTGGCATCTGTGTCAGAACTTAATACGTCCAAGTCAAAACAATTAGTTGTATCTTTGTTATCGAAACATCTTTTTGATTCCAGTGAAAAAGTTAATGGTTTTAAAATTCGCGTGCCTAACACTAAAGTTGGTCGTGAGACTAAGCCCAAAGATTTTGTTGCTTATCCCCGGGTTGTGTCAACTTTCAATAGAACAAACAAGTCTAAATCAGAACAATTTTGTTTAATCACACAACCGGAAAAAGACACAAAACATGTTATACACAAATGGGATGATAAGCCAGAATGGAAGTCGTCTTACCCAAGACGTTCATACCTCTGTAGTCATGTCAATGGGCCTAGACTTATGAACTGCTTTCAATGTGGAAAACCAGGACACTTTGCTGCTAATTGTGTGAATAGACCATTTCAACCATACTATCCGCAAAACCCACGGACTAGTATGTTGGAGAAAATGATGACAGGAGAAAAGCAAAAGCAAAAGCAACAAGCTTTGTCTCAGGGGAAGCAGTGTTTGGAACCAATGAAGACTCAACAGTCTAAGGTATCAAACACAAAGGCACCAGTGACAAAGCCTGTTGTTGAAAAATGGAATGTGGCCAAAACTCCAAAACCCACTTATGTATCTAAAGGAGTTTACAAAAGAAATGATAAGATAAAACCAGAATTTGTTGAGAAACAAATGGCTAAAGTCAAAAGAGTTAATAAACCTAATGGCAAAGCAAAGGTTGAGCAATAGGTTTTAAAACAAAAAGATGTCACTCAAACAAAACAACTTGTTTACACAAAACTGAAACTTGAGTGGACACCTGTTAAAAGCCATCTGGTAAAAAGGCCACATCACCGCAAAAGAAACCTGTGTCAGTCAAGAACTCACCAAATGTGTTGAAACCACGGAAAAACACCACCTGGAAACCAAAAGTCAACATTCAAAATGTGAATGTACCTGAATCAAAGCCAGAAATGACCCTCCAATTAGTTAATTACATTGATTCCAAAGGTGTGCCCAGATCTGTTATGGCCTGGGTACCTAAATCTCACTGATCTCTGATTTGTGTAGGGACAGCCAAGAAGATCTATCAACAATCTCTGGTACGTTGATAGCGGTTGCTCCCGACATATGACCGGAGACTTATCCCTTTTGGAAGATGTGGAAGACTTCAATGGCGGAGGTGTATCATTTGCAGGTGGTGTAGGTGGAAGAATAAGCAAGAAAGGAGTAGTGAGAAGTGGAAGTTTGACATTCTCTGATGTGTACTATGTGGAGGAATTATCTCACAGTTTGCTCAGTGTATCACAAATTTGTGATAGGGAATATTCAGTCTTGTTCAACCGCAAGGATGCATCATGCTCAAGCCAGGTGTCAAAATTCCAGAGGAGTGCATCTTGATGCGTACTCCGAGAAGAGCAAATTCTTATCTGCTTAATATGGGTCAACCTCCAACCTCAGAAGTAGCCTGTCTTATATCCAAACAAAATGAGAACCTAGCTCTATTATGGCATAAACGTCTAGGGCATGCTAACATGAAGAATTTGACTAAGCTTGCAAAGGGAGACCATGTCAGAAAGCTTCCTATCAAAGATTTCTCTATTGTAGAAAAATGTGTGGCTTGTGCGAAGGGGAAGCAGCACAAGGTACCGCACTGTCCGAAGATAGCAAATTCAATGTCATCCGTATTACAACTTATTCATATGGATTTATTTGGGCCAATGCAAGTACAAAGCATCAGCGAATTCTCTTACTGTCTCGTGATTGTGGATGACTACTCACGATTCACTTCTTTTTTTATCAAACAAGTATGAAACTCCAATCTTAGTGAAACAGTTTGTCACGCTTATAGAGAATCAGCTGCACAAGAAGGTCAAGGCTATTAGAACGGACAACGGAACAGAATTTAAAAATGCTGAGTTAAATATGTTCTGTGGAGAGAAGGGGATAGAGAGACAGTTCAGTACACCCTACACTCCGCAACAGAATGGAGTCGCTGAGAGAAGAAACAGGACACTCATTGAAGCAGCAAGAACAATGATGTGTGAAGCTAAATTGCCAATCTTCTTCTGGGCTGAAGCGGTCAACACGGCTTGTTACATGTAGAATCATGTTCTTTTAAACAAGCGTCATGAGAAGACTCCGTATGAGATTGTTTATAAAGAGAAGCCAACGGTGGGATATTTCAAGACATTCGGGTGTCCATGCACGGTTCTGATTCAGTCCGATGTGGGGAAATTCGAAGCTAAGGCTGATAAGTGTTATTTTGTGGGTTATTCGGCAAATAGTGCTTATCGTGTCTACAATAAAACCACCAGTTTAATCATTGAGGCATATAACGTAGACTAGCTTGAAGGCAATCCTACAGATGCAGGGAGTGGACCAGATTGGATTTTTGATTATGGGTCACTGTTTGAAGGGTTCAAATTTTAAATGTTTTCCATCATTTGGGTGAGGAAGAAGACATCATTGCTCAATCATCTGAATCAAGACCTCATGTTGAAAAAGTCAGTGAGAAAGCACCAGTTTCAGTTCCTACAAATATTAATGCAGATACTCCGGGATCTTCAGGAGTTCATGATGATTTAGAAATTTCTCAAAACCAAGGTATGAATGATAACTTTGTTAATTCTAACCTGCCTGTTTCTGTTCCCGTGCCAGATGTTCCAGTATCAAGGATCAACAAAGACCATCCGATTAGCAGTATACTTGGGCCAGTTTCAGCAGGCGTCACCACTAGAAGTCGCACCGGAGACATTAATTGCTGCATGTATTCGTGCTTCATATCCCAGATTGAGCCTCCTAATGTGATGGTTGCTCTCAGAGATCCAAGTTGGATAGAGGCGATGCACAATGAATTAAATCAGTTCTCAAAGCTGGGAGTGTGGCGTCTAGTGGAAAGGCCAGAGAATAAGAAGGTTATACCCACACGTTGGTTATACAAGAACAAGAAGGATGACACGAGTATAATTGTCAGAAACAAGGCAAGGTTGATTGTTCAGGGCCACAGACAAATACATGGAATTGACTATGATGAGGTGTATGCACCCGTGGCTAGATTGGATGCAATTTCGGATATTCCTCGCAGTTGCATCATATCTAAACTTCACAGTGCACCAGATGGATGTCAAGACGGCATTTTTGTATGCAGAAATGAATGAGGAAGTTTATGTGACTCAACCACCGGGGTTTGTAGATGAGGAGCATCCAGATCATGTATATCTTCTGGATAAAGCTTTGTATGGACTACATCAATCTCCGCGCACGTGGTATGAGACACTATCAACTCATCTGGTGGAGAATGGATACTCAAGAGGAGTGGTTGATTAGACTCTGTTTAGAAAGAGGGTGAAGGATGATATCATCATGGTGCAGGTTTATGTAGATGACATCATCTATGGGTCAACAAACGAAGAATTATGCACTGAGTTTGAAGAAATAACGAGAAAGAAATTTGAAATGAGTGATCAAGGAGAGATGAGTTTCTTCCTAGCCTCGCAAGTGAAACAGGATGAATCTGGGATTCTTATTCACCAAGCAAAATATGTGAATGAGATTCTAGAAAAATTCAAAATGCAAGATTCCAAGCCAATCTCAACTCCCATGGCATCCCGACCTCTACTGACAGCAGATGCAGATGGGGAGCCAGTGAGTGAATTCATGTATCGCTCGATGATTGGATCACTTATGTATTTGACAGCAAGCAGGCCAGATATTATGCATGCAGTGTGTCTGTGTGCCCGCTATCAGGCTAATCCTAAACTTTCACATTTAATTGCTATTAAACGTATCGTTAGGTATCTGAAGGGCAGGCCTAGGCTTGGACTTTGGTACCCAAAGAACACTGATTTCCAATTGTTTGCATTTACTGACAGTGATTATGGAGGTAGTGATCTTGACAGGAAATCAACAACTGGTGGATGTCAGTATCTAGGAGACAGACTCATTTCTTGGCAGAGCAAAAAGCAGCATACCGTCTCGAAGTCAACTGCAGAAGCTGAATATGTGGCAGCATCCGCTGGATGCTCACAGGTAGTATGGATACAAAATCAGCTCACTGATTACGGTATGGAATTTATTAACACTCCTATCTTTTGTGATAACGCTGCTGCTCTAGAAATTGTGAAAAACCCCGTTCATCATTCAAAAACAAAGCACATAGACATCAAGGTACATTTTATTCGTGATTGTTATGATCGGGAGTTAATTCAGCTCCAAAAGGTGAGCACAAACCAAAATGTGTCTGATATTTTCACAAAACCCCTCCCTCATCCCAATTTTGAAATGTGTGTCGAAGGCCTAAGGATGATTGCCTTCGAGGAATGATCTGATCAAAATTTCTTGTAAATATCTTTTAAGAAAATTAATTAAAAAAAAAGGTGTCTTTTTATTTCAAAAGCCTCATAAAAACAGGGGAAAATATCGTTGTTTCAGAAAATCTAAAAAATATATGTTTGAGGTTTTTATGATGTCTTTTGTTTGCCTTGAGTTGGTAGGAAGTCATATAAATTTCCAAGACGATCAGAGACTGACACGTGTAAGGCAGAAGTGAAAGACGTCTCAAAGATGATGTTCGGTAAGCTAAATCAAAAACTATGATCATCCATGTAAGTGTAGTAAACTTAACTTCTATATATGTTTAGTTTTCCATCCTGGTTTACATAGTTTAAAAGACTGAGTCCTAGCAAAAACGGGTTGAGAGTGGTATTCACCGAGTATTCACTCTCTCACATGCCATGTTTCTGCTAATTATGACATCACCACAGAAAAATGCAAAGAAAAGAAAAATAAAAAGAAAAGGAAAATGAAAAGAAAAAGAAAAATAAAAAATGTTGATAAAAATTCATAAAATTATTGTGTTTGGTCTTCTCTGCGTGCTTATGCGGCCAACCTGATCACCAACCGATAATTAAGAAAATAAGTGGTAGTCATAGCAGTGGTGCATGGTTCCTCAAGTTGGGGGTTTGTGAATCCTCAATAAACTCTGAGGTTGGGTAGGTTTTGCTATGAACGATTGGGTGTGGGGACTATTAAACATGACGGTAAGTATGTACCATATTTAAAGCGTCTAGAGCGTCGAGTAACGGAAGCTGAAAAGGGTGTGGGGACTATTAAACGACTGGATGTGAGTTTATGTGGTTTCAAAGTTTTTGGACAATCGTCTAGAGCGTCGAGTAACGGAAGCTGAAAAGGGTTCCTCAGTCAAAGATTTGTCTGGTTTGATCCATGAAAAACATCAACTTCAAGGTAAGTATATTTTTATCTCGTGTTTAGAT
>JBCNJP010004337.1:0-15000 GCA_039602395.1 Deinandra increscens subsp. villosa
GCCGTTTAGGACCAATGAAGTTATGATTCCGGTGGAATAATGAAGTTGTGTAATTTTGTTTGATTGTATACATATTGTAGCTATTTTGTTGTAGTTTGTTTTTATGACACTTGAAATTGTGATATCGGTATGATATTTTGTTGGATGATAATTTGGTATCTGGTGTCATATGTGAACTTATTAATAGAACGATTATTGGCAAATATGATGTTTATCTTTGAACTTTAAGGATATTTAATACGGAGTAATTATGTTTATCTTTGAACTTTAAGGATATTTAAGTTTATAGATAAATAACAATGTTGCAGAATCGCGATTAATCGATGATTAATCAGCGATTAATCGCTTGGCGGTCCCCACCGTCTACGATTAATGGTTTAACGGCGTGTTGGTCAACAACGGTCAACATCGGTCCTTGGCGGTCTTGGCGTCCTTGACGGTTAGCCAATTTTTTAATTTAAAAAAAATAAAATCTTAAAAAATTGTAGTTTTCGACTTTAATATTGTAGTTTTTGACTTAAATGTGTTTGTGTTTTGGGATTATTAAACGTATTCGACATTATAATTGTAGCTTTTTACTTAAACGTTTATATAAGTACATGTATATATGTATATATATATATATATATATATATATATATATTGAGAGATAAAAAGTAAAATTTAAATCAAAGTTGGATAACCAAAAAATATATAGGTATTTTACTAAAATACCCAGGTTTTACATCAAATCTAAAAAAAGTTTTTTTTTTGAATTTCACATGCAAAATAGAGTAATTTCACATGTGAAATAGGGTGTCTATATATACTTTTGTAATAATTTAGGGTCTCCGATTAATCGCTTAACACCAGTTGACCGTCGAGCTACCGCCAAGCGATTTCTGCAACCTTGATAAATAGATATTCAAATGAGAAGTTTGGTTTTAGTAAGAAAGATGAACAAGATTTTCACTTCAGCCATTGATTTTAATGAGAAGTTTGGTTTCATTAAAAATGATAATCATGATTTTCAGCCATTAATTTTGATCTAATAAAAAAAAAGGAATGTTTTTTTTAATCTTAGTCATCTTTGTTAACTTTTATCTACTTTCCCTATTTTTTTAAAACATTTATAACTTTCACATACGATATTATTTAAAAAAAACGACACCATAAAAACGGACGTTTTTTTTAAAAATTTTTAAAACGCATATAATGTTGCTATATAAAAAATTAATTTTTTTTTTTATTTTTGACACAATGTTCAGATTATTGTGTCAAAATGTTTAGATCATTGTGTTATTGTGTCAAAAGTATATATATAGTGTTGCTATATATATAAAATTAAAAAAATTACTCTTTTGGTTTTTGACACCATATGATATAATGATCTGAACATTTTGACACAATATAACACAATGATCTAAACATTTTTGACAAATATGACCTGAACATTTTGATACAATCGAAAGAGTAAGTTTTTTTTATATAACAACATTATACACGTTTTAAAAATAAAAAAAAATCGTTTCTATGGTGTAAATAAAAAAAATAAATGTCGTATTTAAGAATTATGAAGGTTTAGAAATAAGGGGAATTCGATAAAAAGTAAAAAATGCTCTTCTATCTTTTTATTTTCTTTAGTTTTTCTCTCTAGTTATACACAGGAAAAATTTGGGCCATAGATCTTCATTTAATCAAAATCTAATATCTATGATTCCTTCTTATCATTCTTATCGAAACTAAGCTTCTCACAATAACCTCTCTCTAATTTTCTAAGTTTAAATATGGCTTTAATCATGTTTTTTTTTTTTTTGTATAAATTAGATTAATGGGTTCATGTTCAAATTTGGTTTTTAGGGGCAATTAAGTTTGACCGGCTTTGAAACTGTTGGCCTACGTCTAATTCATAAACGGTCCACGCTACAAGTTGGTAGATGGGCTCGGCCCGTTTCTAATGTGTGAGGGAACTGCAGGTTACTCTTAATGTGTAGTGGGGACAAATAACTAATTTTAATAATGTGTTTAGGGTTAGTAAAAGATTCGTGTTAGACTTTAATATGTAGCCTTGTTATTCAAGGTAAATTTAGGTCTATAAATAGGGATTGAGTTTAATGTTTCTATTGGTATGACAATTCTAATAAAGGTTTTGAGTTATTATTTTTTCTTAAATATTGAGTGTTTGTCAAATTCTTAATATCGATATGGGCCTTGAATTGGTATCAGAACAGTTAGGTTCTGGTAGAAGATAAAATTCGTCAAGTCCGACGAACTTGATAAGGAAGCAATATGTATCCGATCTACTTCGTATCTTGATTCAAGAAAGTTGCCGCAATATTTAATTTGTGGTTTTATGATCAAGATTTAGAGCTAACGTGATAAAGAAGCTGCAAAATTAATATATTTTTTCTCTATGAAAGAAACTTTGAATACTTTTGATTTGCAAGTCAAAGTGCGTCTATCTGCTACGTAAACTTTAAAGAATTCCAATTGCGAACAGAAGTTGAAAACAAAGTCCAATTAATTTGTTTCTTGTACGTGATCAAGAAAAAAAAACATTTCAATTACTTGTATTTTTTGAAGGTCAAAGAAAAAGAAGGCGGAAAACGTCGAACAAGAAAACCAGTGATTAACGGAGTCTTTGAAGGTTTTCAGGGCAAGCTACGGCCTAAGGTAAAGCGGAGCAGAATCACGGGCTAAGGAACTTCGATCATGTCGGACGAGTCTACATCAAAACCAATAAGATGATTGGTAAGGAGATTAAGATTTGGATAAAGTTTCTTCAAGAACTGCTACCTATGTTTGATAGCAAATCAAAGATGAGCCTTAATTCTAATGGAACTAGTGAAGATCAAGAAAGTATAGTGTTTACTCGATTAGATGACCAAGTTCGCAACCAAAGACGTGGTAATGCGAGTTCATGTGACTGAAGGACAGGTCAAGAATGGGTTTGTCAGGGTGGTCGAGTCGGGAGGAGCTGACACAACACAGCTAGTGATGGCAAGAAGTTCCAAGGGAATCAAGGTCAAAGAAGACATGATTGGAGTCGAAGACCAACCAATTCGAGTTATGAATTAAGGGGGCGAATGTTGGTCAAAGTCTAATTCAGAAACGATCCACGCTACAAGTAGGTAGATGGGCTCGACCCGTTTCTAATGTGGGGGGGGGGGGGGGAGGGTTGCGGGTTACTCTTAATGTGTAGAGGGGCCAAATAACTAATTCTCATAATGTGATTAGGGTCGTTAGTAGGAGAACAAGGCTCCTTGTTCTCCAAGGTATGTTTAGTTCTATAAATAGAGATCAAGTTTAGGGTTTCTATTGTACCAAATTGTCCAATAAAGTTTTTGAGTTATTTTTCTTTATACACGAGAGTTTTCGGGTACCAATTAACCTTGAGAAACCAGGTTTTCACCGTTCAGTTTGGTTTGAATTTTTAATCGGCTTAAAAGTACGGGTAGGGGCAATTGATTGACGTTGACTGGTTTCAAAATCAGGTTTTAATCGGTTCAGTTCGGCTTCAAAGTAGGGGTAGAGGCAATTGATCGATCGATGTTGGCTGATTTCGAAACGAGGTGGTCACCGGTTCAGTTTGGATTTAACCGGGTTCAAAGTAGGGGTACAAAGCGGAATTAACCATACAATTTGGCTCTGTTCTAACCAGTTCCTATCAGAAATGGATTTTTTAAAAATTGATTTAACTCTAATTGTCAGAGTTGACTCGCAAGCCAAATCGAGTTAAGCCTTGAAAAATAAAAATTTATTTGCTACAAAGTTAAGGGTCTGGCTATAATAATACCGGGTTTTACTAAAAAAACAGGCAAACGATCGTTTGGTATCAAACGATCGTTTGATGTTTTTACTGATTTCGAGGTAATATTTAATCAAATCATAGAATGTTTGTCGGGGTCGTTTGGTTAAAAAAAATTAAAATTTGTTTTTTTGGTTGAATTTAGGTATTTTTGAAATTATGAAAAAATTTTAAAAAATATATATTTTCAAGATTAATTTTTTATTTTTCTTAAAGTTATGTTTTTTTTTTTTGTAAATTTGCAGGATACACACACCGATGAGAACGGAACAATATATTATTAATTTAATAAAACATTGAAATGTAATTAACGAAAGTACAAACGTAATCGATATAATGAAGATAGTAGAAACGTTTGTTGTTTAAAATCGTTCATCCCACTCTCTTTGTCTCCTTTGTATAGGCAATGACTCTTCACGTGAACGTTCTCGATTAATCCACGGCAATTCTGTGTCTGTGTTGTATGTTAACTCGATGCGCATTTCGTACACGCGTATATTCCTGTTATCGTTTCGGTTAATGTAAGAGAGTAGCATACCGACATCTGCATTGCTTCTTAACGAATACAACCCCTTGTCAAGATCATGGCCGGGAGTTTGAAAGTAAAGCCACATGTTGTTGAGATCTTCATAGCCCAGTTCTTGCATGATGAACACCATATCAGAAAATTGAAAGGTATTAACGTTTAGGTAATCAACTAAGAAACGTTGACCACTCTCGTATCTCCTCCATGGTAAAGCTGTGAAATGAACGGAATAAAAGACTATTAGGGTGAAATAATCCGGATTTCGTGAGTATATGTCGTCAACAATCTGTTGGGATTTGGCAGTGGTATTGGGGTCGCCTGGTAACATATTTAAAAATTACGTGACCGATAGATTAATAGTTTATAAAAGAGTTTACCGAATTAATTTATGATTAATTCTGTAACGCAGCGGAATAAGATTATATATATAAATATATATATACATATATAACAAGTTATATATATATTAAAACTAATAATCAAATAACACAAATACCAGTACGCAACAGGATCCGATTACCAAACACGCAAACACAGAAATAAACAAATAAATAATCTAAAATAATAGTGAGTTTAGATATACCTTGGCGGTGTTGAACAAACGTTCGAGACACCGAGTTTCAACGAACGAAGCGCTAGGTTGAAACGGAACGAACCACTTTCGGTCTCAGACGATTGTCGCGTATCGCGATTATTCTCGTGGTCCAGTGTCGCGTACCGCTACGGGACGGCGTTTATGACTCGTGGTCATTACGCATCGCGAGAGTACGTCTTGACAGACGTCCCGTCTCGCGAGACTACGAGATCAATCAGATTCAGATCTGATTGCAACCGGAGACGACGCACGACGAAAAGCGTCAGATTCACGTCGACGGGCGACGGTCATGTGACGGCGTGCAATCCGCGGTGGTGGCGGTGGGTGACGGCGGTGACGACGGCGAACGGCGGCGGCGGCGAGTTTCACGGTGGTGATCGGCAGTTTCGCGGCAGCGATTGGCGGCGAACCGAGCGGCGGATCAAGGCGTACGAGGTGGCGATCTCTAGACCGTAAGGCGGTCTACGGGCGTTGACAGACGAAACACCCTAACTAGTAACCACCACCAAGTTATGGTGATGCGAAGATGAGCGCCGAGTTAAGCGGTGGCGGCGATCGGCGAAACGGCCAAAGCCGTTTTTCTTTTTGGGTTGCGTCGAGAGGAGAAAGAAAAAGAGAAAATCTCTCTTTTCCTTTTTTTTTTGGCCGTCGAACATTATTAGGTTGATTAGGGTTAATCCCTAATCATCTAATATTTATTAGATGTTCGGCCCGTCTCGATGGTAAAGCCCATTTTTCGTACGCGAGCCCACGAGCTAACGTTACTAAACATTTCACTAACGTATAACTCGACCGTGAATTTAAATAAAACTACTTTTATTTAAATATCGTTCACCCTTTATTATTAAGCCGGTAATAATAATATTATTGATTATTAATTATTTATAACTATTATAAATAATATATATAATCAAACGTTTCCGTTTCTTTTACCGGTTAACTCGTAAGCGGGTTTAGAGTTCGTTGCACCCGGTGTAACTCTTACGGGTCGTAACCGGGTCGGGTTCAAGATTTGTCGGGTCAGGACACATAATATCCAACAGTCTCCCACTTGGACTGATCGCGACAAGATCTAAGAAACAGACAGAGGTGCTCTAGCTACACATGACTGTCCCAACCAGTTATGACACTTCAAGTCAACAACCAAGGCATATCTGTTGAGAGCAACTGATATTAGACTTGTGGTAATTCGAAGTCATTGTATCCCTTCCGTATATGACATCAATTGAACGATGGGCATGGATTCAATTCATTCCCATCTAATGCTCAATCATTATGTTTCTCGATATAGATTCGAAGTAGTCCAAAACAAACACACAGTAGGTTTGGGTAAGACCTTACACTTTACACTTGGAATCAACGAGGGCGCCACGATGTCTAGCTGTTGCATGATTAGTGCAAGAGTACAGAATCCCATCTCGACTACATGCAGCTCCCACTGAACTTCAGATCCATTCCCAAAAGTAGCCGTTATGACTGGCAGTTACGCGACAGCGTTAAGCTACAATCAAAGAACAGTCTTTGGTAAAGGGGAGGTCGCTCATGTATCTCAGGTCTAAGGATACTAATGAGTATACCAATAATCAAATCCATCTAATGATTGAATCCATGAAGATGGTTCGATGTGAGTTACGTCCAACGTCATTCCCTAATGAGGTCTGTGAGTCTGGATTGTCAACCATTGAGTCCAGAGTCAGAATAGTCTTACTTCAGATTCGTTCCCACGAGTCTGAACGACTACGTACATTCTAGAATAATATATCTATTCCTCAGATTCATTATGAAATGATACATGTGAATTTGGATTGTCAATGTTTTGAGTCCAAAGTCACAATAGTCTCACATCAGATTCGTGTCCATAATTCTGATCGACTGTGAGGAATAATATGCACTTATTCATGGATTTAAACGTATTAAAATCGAACACAGTTATAGAATTTAGCTTTTACGTCTAATCCTTTAGAGGAAGCCAGATGATAATGTATAACTGTTAGAATTCGTACATCCAAATACTAGTTCAAAACATACATTTAGTGTATATTGGTCGAACATCATTAGTATGAGGTTAATGAGTCTTAAAATTCATTGTTTTACCGACCAGGTTTTGAAATGTGCTATCATTTTGGTTATCCAATATTTCATAGTTCCAGTATTTCTTTGAATAGTGGAATTTCCTCAAAGTCTGTTGGTTTTGTGATCATAGTGGTCCTTGGTATTCACCACAGTTACTGTGTGATCACAATGTCTTGTTTGGTTAAAACTCTAACCATGTCAAGAATCCTTCTGAACCTTTCAGACAAGCAGCAGTTTAGTATCACTTGAGTTTGGCTAATTAATTTAGATTTAGTTGTGGAATCTGCCACATAGTAAAATCTTTATTATGAGCAAGAGATGTCTTGGTCAGTCATGAAAACTCGTAGTAGTGTATTTCTACACGGTGAATGTTAATACCAATGCAACTTAGTGTATTGTGTTCAACAATTCACGATATCAATGTAACTTACGTACATTGATTTTTCCCTTTTTGTGTCCATAGTGTAACCCTGTACAGTGACAACCTCAGTGTAACTCTGTACAATGATCTCTCCCTTTTGATGTCATTAGTGTAACTCTGTACAGTGACATCTTTGTTAATCACATATTCAATGTGTGATTTATATTGCCCAGAAGTTGCTTATACCTGTGGATCTCTATCCATTAAGAAACTTCTTTTAAATTCTTTGTACCATAAAATCCACATTATGTATGATCACATAAGGATTTTATTCTATCTTTCAGTATATCATCGTCATACGGGTGAGGATTGATATAGTGCTCCCACTAGCCTTTATGTAAACACATCAATTATGGCATTAAGCCATTCTCAGATTCAAGATATGATATTGCAATTTTGAATTTGACAGTGTGTATAAATATGTATTTCCTGCTTAATGCAACAATCTTTCGTTGGTCAGGAAATATGCGAACAATGGATTTATGACTCTTGAACTACTTCAGGATCAACGTCCTTTACTTCTAGTTCCAGTTAAATAACTCGGGAACTTAACCTTCCATTTCAGAAGCCAGAACACAACTTTCTATCTTCTGTGTGGAATTACAATTCCATATGGATGGTGGAAGTAGTATCCATTGTTATATGTAGTATCTAACGAGAATAAATTCTCATTGTCAAAAGACATTCGATACTAGATCTATCAAGCGAGTGGTGATGAAAAGAGTGATACTCAATAGGGGTGTGTATGGCAAATACTTCCTATATATCATCTTTCAAACGTTGACAAGCATCGTTTGATTCCTATCATGTGCTCAGGCCAAGGCTGTGCACGTAGGACCAGATTAGTGAAAAATCTTTCACATATCTTAAGATGATTTTAGGATTCGTCAAGCTTAGGTATTCTTTATTACGATCAGACTTAGAATTGTGATCGTATTTGTAAAGTTGGTTCTTTGACTTCATTTTGAAATGTTCTTGTACAATTCAAGAATTCTCATTGAAGCTTATAGCCATAAGCATATTCACTATGATTACCGTCATAGTTATGAAGTAACTTTTATGATTCTTGTTATATGGTCCTTTTAGGTTTACCAACACAAGAGTGTCTGAGCCTAGGAAGAACATTTAACAGTTCACTCGAATGAGTGAAGGGTTTGATTGTGAGTTCGTGAAATCATGACACATATTAGGAAACTTAATCCCATGGTGGATCATAGGATCCAGTTGGGCCGTATCCTTTTATGCATGTCTTGCTTACACGAATAAGTCACAAACAAGAATCATTAGAACCAGGTATGTTTCATAAGGAAACATCAACTTATGTTATTAGTCCGATATAAAATCAGTGAAAAGCAAAGTATTAATCCCAGACGAGCTAGGTCAAAACAACCACTTGTTTTAAATATTACCAAGGAGTAAAAGACATGATTGAAAGCAAATGGCCTAAAAGGGTAATTCGAATCATGTGTCCCTTGATTAAGCTTTTCTTATTCTCACGTTCCTACAAGGCATGCATGCATGCGTTGGGGAAAACCCGTGAAAATCTAATAACATTAGTTTGAATACCAACAGAGAAGTCTAACGTTCTCCATTTTATTTGAGCTTAACAGGGTAGTGTATAGTACCCGATTTGTTGTTTGGAGCACTGGTGCTTGTCATGATGAGGCAACAATGATTGTACAAATCTTTTGCCATGGGCGTTGATGCCAGATGATCACAACCTTTCATTGCCCTTAGAGTCGATACTCTTTTCTTGGTACGGGGCTTTTTAACACGGTATCAATCACCTATGACACACGAAGTGTCAATTGAGCATAATGCTATTAACTGGTTGAACTGTTCACTAAAGCACACAGTATTTACTGGTTATATGGTAGTGAAAAGGTATAAGCCCAGATACTCGTGGGGTAACCAAGTTAAATCAGGTGATACTGGTACCCTTTCATCTTAATGACATGGCCCTATGGAGAAGAGCCTTGCATGGAGCTCTTCTCCATCGAGAAACGAAACATGCAGTTAAGATTGTTTGTTATGTCATTGATACTCAAGTCTTGCATTTTTGCTGACTATCAGGAAACATGCGAGCCTGCATAATACTATCTACCTTAGAGGTGTTAGTGTTATGTTATTTAATCCAGGCGCGTTGTATTCCTATAAGGAACACAACTACGGCGATTGGGCTCTTCAAGACATAGAGTTTATGAAACAATGTCAGAACATTTTCTGAGTTTGTTTCAACAAGATGAAAGTTGGTGTAATTTGATTTGTCCTACTAGAGGACTGATTTAAAAAGGAGAAGGGATTTGTTTTCATTAGCCGTTATGAAATGATAAGCAAAGCACAATACATTAGTATTTTCGATGTGAAGTATTTTCTTATTATAAATTGGTAAGATTTATTTTATAAGAAAATTGAGAATTCGATTAGACAAGTTTACTTGAGACCGCCAAATGAGCCTCAGGAGCAAATTCGCGTAACCAAACTGACAGCGATGGTTTTCCAAAAGTAAAACCAAAATACAAACAAACATAAAAAAACAACATTCATCAATGTTGGAAATCTAAAAGTAAAAAAAAAAAACTACAAAACCCTAAAACGAAAGTGAAGAACAACAGTCAGCATACCTTTGATTATGAATTTCCGATTTCCAGTGTCGTTGCCTTGCCCTTGATAGTTGATCGACGTCTGTTTTCTATGGCTGGGGGTTTTCAGTTTTTGAGTTTTCTAGGGCTGAGGGTTTTCTGTTTTTGAGTTCACCACTTTGACGCACGTTTAAAAAGAAATCAAATCCCTGGCCCAAATTTTTGTCAACCGATCGATCCACCGGTCCAACCTGTATGCTTTCGGCCGATCCAACCGGTCTGAATACGAACCGGCCGAACTTTTAAGGCTCCGGTTCAATGTAGGCATTCGGTGCGGAAAGAGACCGAATCCCGGTCGGACCCGGTTCGACCGGCCGGTCCGATCCGGTTCAAAAACCATTGGCTGTATCTATTCATCTTTTTTCTCTGTCTATGAGAGACCTCCGAAATCTCTCTCTATGAACAACATCATCCATCTTTGGTAGCCTATCGTCACCGATTGCTTCCGTCATTTGAACTCCAGATTTAAAGATCTGTAATTCATGTACCGATTGAGGTAGGCGTTTGAACTACCTGCCTTATTGTCACTACCTATATGTCTTTCCCCCTTTTTCTCTAAAGTCAAACAATTTTGTCACTACCTATATGTCTTTCCCTTGTCTACTCTAAAATCAAACGATTTCTTCTCTAAAATCAAACCATTTTGTCTCTGTATTTCGCTTTAAAATCAAACGATTTTATGTTACGACAACCCTAGGGTTCTATAACAATGGCCAATAACTTTTGGGTTCTACTCTTCTCCCTCGGTAACAGTTTTTGTGGTCGGAATGGTAGATCAAGACGGTGCCATGTGATGAGAGTCTGAATGTTTATGCTTATTATATTTAATTATTCATTGTTATTAGTTATATTGTTTAGAATCCCGTTACATTTCCTATTTTTGTGTCTCTAGGTACATGGAGCTAAGTGATCCATTCTAGAGGGAATTGGAAGCATTAGAGAAGAGCGGAAGTAAACCCGAGCTAAAAACAACAATCAAGTGATCAAGAAATAAAGAAGAGTTTGGTCAGGGCATGGTCGCGGTAGGACCACAGAAGCTTCGCGGTACGCAAGGAGTCATAGGAGGGTTTATGGCCAGAAAAGCGCCGCGGACCGCGAACCAGCAGAGGATTGACCTTCGCGGTACGCGAGGGTCGTAAGTCGGCTCAATTTTTTTTCCAATTAATAGACTTGTATTTAAGTCATATTTAGGGTTTTCGAACTTAGCTTCATTCCAGCCGTTCTGAGAAGTCAGAGGACGAATTTTAAAAGGAGGAAAAGCTTTGTTTTCATGTTTATTTCAATTCCAAACATTGTTTAGATGACAATCATGTCTCGCTAAGCCGTTAGTGACTATTTGAGTGAGCGATTTCTTTCAATTACTGTTTTATTCTTGTTATCTTGATTGTGGATTATTCTTGTGTTCAATCCATTTAATCAACTAGGTATCTAGTATAATTGTAGTAACCCATCATATCTTGGATTCTTACTCTAGGGATTAAGCGGCCTGCGTGAGTGATAAGTTATCTAGGTTGGATTTGACACCTTAAATGGGCTATGTCTATGTAGCATCCTAATAGGGTTATTACCTAAATATAAAAAACCATCTCTTGAATAGTTTAGTTTTCTTTTTTTTCTTTTTGACACACCTTCCTTTTACCATTTACTCCCTCAAACTTTATCTTCTCCCACCCTAACACCCTGAGCACGTGTACCTGGCCCTTTCTTTGCGAAGATTTACAGGCAATCGGCCATACCCCTCCCACTCTCACATAACATAGATTTGATAAATCTGCTTTTTCTCTAAAACTCTCTTGAGAGAGCTCTCATCTACAACCGAAAACCCTAGATCTACATTTTGCTTTCTCCGCACCCTTTGGCTCCCACAAACCCTAGATCTTCTTTTTGCTTTCTCTAAAGCTTTCCGGCCGCCCCCTTTGGCTCCCATCTCCGGCCGCCTTAAGTACACAACCACACGTTCCTCATAACTTCCCTGTTTGGCTGTTTCTCATCCCTTTCATGGCTTCGCCGCTCTCAAACACACGTTTCCATTGATGTTAATATCTATAAATCAGCGGCTTCAATCAAGATCAAGATCTTCCTTTTTGATTCATCTGTTTATCGGCATGTACGTCTCTCTCTCCATCTAATTTCTTCTGTTTCTTTCTCGCTAGCTATGGTATTTTTGTTTGCTGCAGAGGAACCCTAATGAAATTAGGGACACTTCCATCAAAGGCGTAAGTTTTCATTCATTTTCCATTCGTCATTTTTCTTTGCGAGATGAACTGTTGATTAGCGAATTAGGGTTTTTTTTTCGGTCGATCATCGGTTGCTGTTATCTGTAATGTCTCAGATATAACATGATTTATCTAGATTCAGATGGATTATCGATTGATTCTTTCAGCGACACGACCATTCTTTCAGCGACCAAATACGAGGTTTGATCTCTATTCTTTAATCCTCTGAACTATTTAATTCATCACACCCAAGTTCTCCTATTAACTTGATTATTCAGATTTTGTCTGAATTCCTTGCCGTTGGACTATCTGTTGCTTTGATAGAAGTAGTTTCAACTCACCAAACCGTGTACAAGGTATATACTTAGTTTCCTATGTTTATATGCCCCAATTTCTTGTCTGAGAAATCACATTGTTGCTGATAGATAGATAGATAGATACAAGAGTCAGGTTTGAGTCTCAGAAATCAGAATTGTAAAAGGTTAGCTAACTTTTGGCTCTATCTTACTCTGATGCACTATATTTTGTTGCTATTTTATATGAAATTTTTAGGCTTTGGTGATTACCACGTTTTTTTGTTATATCATACCAAATTACCATGTTTTTTGTTATATCAGACTCCAATTTCTTAGTATCATTACTGTTTTAGTTATCATGATACTAAGAACACGTCGATGGATAAATTTTTGTGTGTTTCAGTGCCTATTCCTGCCTCTTATCTTACAATTGGAGGTAAACCTATTGTTATAGATCCATGGTTTATTTTGAGCATTATGCTTATAGATCTATGGTTTCCTTTGAGCATTATGCTTATAGATCTATGGTTTGCTCCAATAGTTGGTGGTTCATATTCGGAAGACAGCATGTGTTAACTTGCAACCCCATCTGCAGCTATGGTTGGTTGGCCTTTTACTCAATAGTTGCTGGTTCATATCCAAAGGCACTCTGGTATGTTCATAGATTATGACATTCAATGCTTTATTTTCTACATTTACTCATGTTATTACAAGTGATTTAATGTGAGGTTTAAAATTGGTGTTTGTGATGAGGAAGGACGTTCCTTTTGGTTGTTTGTGATGAACTGATTACAGTCCGGCTCGAGTTATAAAGAACTAACTAAAAGACAAATGGGTGTGGTTTCAAAGCCAGAATATCCGTAAGTGCCACTATTTATTTAAACATTAACCGTTCGAAGTGAAAACTATTCATTTAATTTTCATGATGTAGGGTAGCATCTGGACAATCATTTATATTTCTTTCCTGCCAAACATAAAGCCTCCCATACCCCTAAGGTAAGTCTGTTAGTTGTTTTTAAGCAATATCTCAAAAATAGTCTCATCGATCTTTGTTTCATTGTTTCACCTACAAGTGAATATGCATAATTTCTTATGTATGTGATTAGATCTCGATCTTGGAAATTGAAATTGGACCATTTGACTAAGGTCATAAACTTCATATAACCGTATAAATCTTGAAATAAAAAATTGTTGTTTAGACCATGAATGTTGAAAAAAAAAGGAATCTTTAGTTAATAAAAAAATTGTATATACCTATATCAATATTTGAAATACTAACTGAATAATTTTAACTACCAAGTTAAAAACCGTCTATATCCACGTTAGTCTTGAACCATAACTTCAGTTTATTAAAAAGCTAACCATAGATTGCTAATAGTGAATGATGTGATATTCACTTGAGGAAAATCTAGAGCTTAATTTGTAGACATCCTTCATTTCGTTAGTGTTCAACTGTTTCTACACATTAACAATACTTATTTGCTACTTTGGCGAGTGTAGGTATCTCACATTTGTTTGTACATTATAAGCTGGATTGATTTGCAGCCATCTATTATTGAAAAGGTGATCGTGTACCCTTTTGATTCTTGATGGAGATAGTGATTTTTTTAATCAGAGGCAGATGATAACCAGGTAATGCAACTTTTCTTTTAACTTGGTTTTCCCTTCCAATCGTGACACCAAAATTTTGAACTATGTAAAGCTACCATAAATGTTAACTTTTTTTTAGTTTATTAGCAGTCTTTTAAATTCTGTACATATTTGGATAACACAAATATCAACCTTAAGTATTTGGAGTGTTATCATTTTTCTTATGCTTACTCCACCTTATTCATAACTTATAACATCTTAACTGATTCATGTCTATATAACATCTTAACTAATTCATGTCTATATATATGGGCAACAACAAACGGTTAACTTCTTTCTGACAAAAAATTTAAATTTTATGGTTCCTGGTCTCAGTGTTCCCTCATAGAGATTACTGATATTAACACTATATAATAATTTTATTTATTATGTTTTTGCTTCTTATATCCAATGAAACAGATGAAGATTGAATTCCGTGGTTTGGATATGTATTCGGATAATGCAACGTAATTAAAAAATGATGAGGCCGCCGCAACGCGCGGCGGGTCACCCACTAGTTCTTAATAAAAGTGCTAATTGGTAAATAGGGATCCTAGGATAGTTACTTTGTTTCTCATTGTTTTCTTAATTCAAATTCAAGTATTTTCTCACAATCAATTTTCATTTATAGTTTAATTCACAAAGAACAATCAATTTAGTGTTAGTTTAGTTCTAGTAGCATAACCTAGATTAGTGACAGATTTAAGTTAATTAGGTTAAAAGTAGTTAAAAATTAAAGTCACCCTTAACCATGATTCCATGAATTCCCTTGTATTCGATACCTAGCTTACCCTATCTATAGAGTTAGTTTAGGA
>JBCNJP010004338.1:0-41611 GCA_039602395.1 Deinandra increscens subsp. villosa
ACCAAGGGATAGGGAAGTTCATTTGGACCAAGATGGAGTCTAGAAACCCCCAATCAAGAGAATTAAAAGCTTTGTTGAAGTCGAATTTGAAGAACATGGCTTCCCGTTTAGTCCTCTTAAACCACGAAAGAATTTCGTTAATGATAAGAGGACCATCCACTATGTTCCTACCCATCACAAACGCCATTTGTGTGTCAGAGATGATGGAGTTCATCACACCTTTGATCCTATTGGCGAGAACCTTGGACACCACTTTTTGAATACAACCGAGAAGAGTAATGGGCCTGAAATCGTTGAAAGATTGTGGGTCCGGGATCTTAGGTATGAGACAGATGAACGAAGAAGAGCAGCAACGACTAAGAGAACCCTCCACGTAAAATTGATCCATCACCGATTTAAAATTGTTTTCGAGGATGTCCCAAAAATGTTTCAGAAATTTGAAGTTGAAGCCATCGGGCCCCGGAGCCTTATCATCCCCACAGTCCCAAACTGCCTGCTTAATTTCACTGGAGGAAAAGGGGATGATCAAGGATTGAGCTTCACTGGGCGATAAACCACGGATACCTTCGCACACCATGTTGGGTTTCCGCGGCCGCTCATCATTAAATTTCCTGGCAAAGAACACACGTATAAAAATAAGTTGGTGATCCGTCCTCGTTTTACGGCGGGCCACCCATTTATCAGTCAGTTTAGTAAAAAATGTTTCAGTGTGTTCAAAGTATAAAACTCTAAAGGAGTCGTGGCTAAAGTTGAAAACTCTAAAAGTATAATAATAAAAGAAAATAGAAAAATTAGAAGTTTAAAACGTAAAAGTCTAACAGTTTCATGGTGAAAGTATACAAATTATAAAAGTATACTAAAAAACGAAAGTATAAAGGTTAAGGGGTATAAACATAAAAGTATAATAAAACTATGAAAAAATCATGGTTAAAGTGGAAAACTCCAACTTTAGAAAAAAAGTGGAAAACTTAAGGGTATAAAACGTAACCAAAGTAGAAACTATAAAAAAACTCATGTTTAAAACCAAGGGACATAAAACGTAAATGTTCAAAAGTTTCGTGGTCAAAGTATAAAACTATAAAAAGTTCGCGGCCAAAGTCGACAATTCTCAAAGTATACTAAAAACGAAAGTACAAAACTTGAGAGGTTAAAAACGTAATAGTCTAAAAGTTTCATGGTCAAAGTATAAAACTATGAAAAGTATATTAAAAATGAAGGGATATAAGTTAAGGGGTATAAAACATAAAACTCTAAAAGTCCCGTAGTCAAAGAATTAAATTAAATAGTAAAAGTGGCCAAAGTATAAAAAAGAAAAAAAAGAAAGACGTGAACCAAAAGTGTAAAAATGAGAAAATCTTTATGGCCAAAATAAATAAAAACTAAAACTCTTAAAGGGCTTAAGTGATTAAAAGTATAAATTTTGTGGCCTAAACAAAGTAAAAAAACATGTGACCTAAAGAAAAGAAATAAAAAATTCAATATTCCTTACCAAATTCCTTTGTTATATGTATAATTACCCTTAAATCACTATTTATGCTAAACTAGAATTTTTACCAAGGTGCGAGTTGTGACGGCTATTCTATTTTAATTTTATATTTTAGTTTTATTGTTTGAACGTTCGAAACTCATTATACTCATTTTCTTAGCTAACAAATGTACCAAATACCGTCATCGTTTTTCTGTTTTTCTATTCACTCGATTTCGTTTTGCGTACATTAATCGTGTTTAGGGTTTGGGAGACGATTGTATCTTTTCACATTTTCTTTAAAGATCATAGATCATTTGTAATGCTTGGATGCCAAACGTATATGTTTATGATTTTGTATTGGACTATTGTTCAATTTGGTGTTCTAATAGGTTTGGTCATTTCCGTTTAACAATTGGTGTTAAGTTGGTGGTGTATAAGCACGGTCGACGAAAAAAGTAATATATATTATTTCTTATTCTTTGCTTCTTATCTAAGCGTAAAAATTTAACATATGATTTGCTGTTCAAATAGGTTTGGTCGTTTCCGTTTATTAGTTTGTGGAGTACTAAGCACAAATGTCTAGCATAGACTTACTTTATTTTTCTATTTCCATTCTCGACGAATTTTGTAAGTGAGTTACTGGTATAATATGCACAATCGTCTAACATACTTTCTAGGACGTATATTTGATACTTTAAGTGTTTGAGTTGTTAAGTGCCCTCCACCGTTACATAATGTTGTAGCAATGCAACTGTTTTATATGACCATGTTGTGACAACACACGAGTTATAAATTTTTGTTTCTAGTTGCATATATAACGAGTTATAAAATTTTGTTTTCTAGTTGCATATTTTACAACATATGAATAAACCCTAAAGCCCATGGACACTTGTCCGAGCCTATAAAATGTGCGCATCTTATAAGAATCAGCTCATACTTCAATACTCGTTAACAATTAGATATTTATTTGAGTAATCCAAAATCAATTAAACTCATTTAGTAACCATTCCTTATAAGCCCAAAAAAAGTATATTATGTAAATAAAATCAAGCCCGTGAGTACATAACCCCATTTTCCAAAAATTAAACCTAACTAAACAACCCTGGGAGTTTGGGTTATTCACTTATCTGATAAGCCCATCCACGTGAATAAGATTTGTCATTTGTCTATCAACTAGATTTTACTACCGTATAAGATCTACAAAACAGTTTATTGTTAAAGTAGAACGTAAGAAAAACGAAAATAAAAAAGATAACGTAATAACGTTAAAATTTAAAGTTTGGTTAAATATAACATTACAAATAATTAGATGTGTAAAGACAAACAATGTGAAACTAAAATTAAATCACCAATTACTTTGCTAAACTCCTTGAGCTCGGATAAAAATAAAAATAAATCTTTGTTACACGACTGTACATATTATACCACTAACTGATTTACTAAATTTGTTGTGCTCAAATAAAACAATAGAAAAACAAAACCCTTAAAAGTAAAGAAAAAAGAAAACTAAAAAAACACAAACGACTAGTGACCGAACTTTTCAATAGCTAAAAGTCGGATACTCCGAGGAGGGAAGGTTGATGAGAATATCCCAAGGGGATTGTGTAAGGACCTCTTTAAAAGTCCCGAGACCGTTCTAACCCACTGTCTTTCATGGTAACCTCAGCCCTGTTCTTTCATGGTTTCTATTGTATTTTTTCTGGGTTCGCATATAGTTTTAGGTTGTCCAATTTTAATTTCATTTAACATGTTGTTAAGAGCCTCTATATCATGGACAACCTTGAACTTAGCAAAGCCGAAGTTGTATTTCTTCGACTTCTAATGATAGTGGTGAAGACATCCAAAAAGTTTCTCTTGATGTGCCCTCAAGAAAGTTGAATATGAAGAACCATGTCACATCCATTCCCAAATTAATTAGTAATATCCCATGTAGATCTTGCAGATTGTTGGGGAACTTCGAGATTACAGAATTGAACATCAGGTAAAATCTGAAGTTGTGATACACTTTCATATCAAAACTATTTAGGTTATACATTAAATGTTTCAATAGAATAAAATCAGATTCGCGATTACAAGATTTTTTAGTATTTCGTTAGCAATTGAATGAACGTATTGGAGTTCTGGATTTCGAATTTGGGAGAGGAGCGTATATGTAGTTATCTGTTTCAACTTTTGAATAATTTCATCTTTAGTCCTTCCGTATTCAATAATTACATTTTTGGACCGAAATTAAAATCCCATGCGATTTTAATGAAGTAATTTATTCTATTTAAAGCTCGATCCCAGCTACGGGCAGCCAGTCCTGGAACCCGCTTCTTCTTGGGGCGCTGCCCTATTGGACCACTTGTTAGTCACGATGCACTTCAAACAAGCATGCACTCTTGTTTGAAGGTTATACGCAATCTGAAATTACACTATAATATTCAACATAGATCTATTCCTGTAAGTTACCTTTCTTCATCTATCAGCTTCATCTTTTCTTCCCTGGTGGCCCTTGACTCTCAACCCCATTAGGTTCTCAGCCAGAACAGAAGTAGAATGTAATATGCAGATTGCCAAGTGAGTTAGATACAAAGGGGTTTCATCTAAAAAAGGTTTAATCTCACCATTGTCTCCTTTAGCTCCTCGTTAGTGATTGTATGGTTTTGTTCTGATTTGCATGTTTAATAAAACTAGATTGTGTTACTCGTGAGTTGCTAAGTACAAATGTAACATGTAGAAAAAAAGTAAGGATCTGTAAACACTAAAAAGTAAAAATAAGAAAAAAAAAATTAAACTACGTTTTCAATAACAATTTAGAAACTTTTTATTGATTTAGATAATTTATATGTTCTTTAGAAATCAATAACACTTTACGAAATTCAAACTATTTAACTTTTTATTGACTTAAATAATCTATCTATTCTTTAAAAGAATGATTAAAAATAAAAAGTGATTTTTTTGTTTTTTTGTTTTTTGAGTTTTTATGTATGTGTGTTACCCTTTAAAACCATTACATCATTACCCAACCAAAATACCCCTTAAGATGGGCTCACATTATAAAACAATAACAAGTTTAAAGAAAGATCACATGTTGACCTCAACGAGGGGCTCTGTCCCTTGGACCTCGCTCTCTTAAAGGCGCTGCCTCCAAACCCCCACCAGAGTATTTTACTATTTTATACTACCCTTTAATTAAAATTCAGGTCCCCCTGGTTATTAATGGCGCTTCATTTCGTCCATTCCTCCTCTCATTGCAACTATACAACGGTTACACACTCTAACCACTATGTATCCCTTCTCCAAACCACACAACGCTTCCTTATGTATTTATTTCGTGTGATCTTTCTTTCATTACACTGGTTGTCGATCGACGAAGGATGAACCCTAAAAGGGACGATTATTCGTGGAGACTCCTGAATTGTTACTATGGCTTCATACAAACAATATGCCAATTTTGCTACTATTTAAGGTTTGCAGTTTTCCTACCCCACATCCGATTAAATGTGTGGCTATAGATCACTAGTCCTAGTTTTAGCCACATATTTTATTCGTGTGACGGAAAACACATTTTTAATTTTTTAGCCACACTTTCACAAAAAATTCGTGACAGTTACATGGCACACTCGAAAAATGTGGCCAAATGTGTCCAGCTGTCACAATATTTGTTTGATTTTTGATTCATTTGACCAGAAACACATATATTATAAACATTTAGCCACACTTTTAGAAGAAAAAAAGTGCGACAATTACTAGCCACAGTTATAAAGTGTGGCAAAATGTGACCAACTGCCAAGGACATTTAGCCACAATTTTAGAAAAAAAAGTGTGACAATTACTAGACGTGGTAATTTTTAAGTGATGTGGGTAAAAACTAATAGATATTGCCACTTATATTAATTTATGTGACCAAAGAGTGGCGTTTATCAGTCACTTATTAAAAGAAAAAAAAACTAGTGACAAAGAGTATTTTATAGTTACACTTACAATATTAATACGTGGGTAAAAAAATTCACTTCCCGCTTACTCAATTTTCACCCTCCTGCCTATCAAATTTTCGTAAACAAATTCTCTCCATTAATCTATCTATCCCCTGTCTCCTCTTTTTCATCATCTTCCTCTCTCAAACTGAGCACGCCTCAAGGATGCTCTCTCTCACTAATGAAAGACACACACAACCCTCATCTCTCTCAAACTGAGCACGCCTCAAGTATGCTCTCTCTCACTAAAAGACACACACAACCCTCATCTCTCTAATATGCACACACAAACAACTTCGTAAGATGAAACTAGGAGACGAGGATTAAGAAGGATGTTCATGCAGCGATAGGCCTAGTCGAAGATAGGATTGTTGCAGTTGAACTCTGACTAAGACATGCTTATTCGAGATTCAACCAAATGTGGTTCAATTGAGGTTAAATTCTCCATCCTCACAACCTATAGTCATCGAAGAATGATGTTCAAGCGGCTTTTGTTTACCTCACCCTAAGATTAAGGGTTTAAGTTAGAAGCTAGACACCTAATTAAGTTTAACTTGAGAAATACTTATTTTAACAACCATCATTTTATTTAAATAATTAAACAAA
Source organism: Deinandra increscens subsp. villosa (assembly GCA_039602395.1). Lineage (NCBI taxonomy): Eukaryota > Viridiplantae > Streptophyta > Magnoliopsida > Asterales > Asteraceae > Deinandra > Deinandra increscens. The sequence goes on from JBCNJP010004338.1 coordinate 6,034, forward strand.
ATAACAAGATGCTAAATTACATAAGGGAAAGAAAAGAAAATTACACAAATTATCTCAATCTAATATCTCGAGTTTACCCCTATTCTTAATCCACAAAAACAAAAGAGTTTGGATGTCTCTAAAGATGGAATAAGGATATTTGTCGTCGTTGTTCTCGAACACTTTGTCGTTTCTAGCTTTCCAAATAAACTATAACTCACGCATTTGTGTACAAACCAGTGCAGACGAAGTAACACAAATATCCCCGGTAGTCAGTCCATTTCCATCTGCCAGCCGGTAGGAGCGAGAAGTTTGGGATATGTTTGGTGTTCCTTCCATCAATCATCCAGATCTATGCCATATATCAACAGATTATGGTTTCGAGGGCCATCCATTACGAAAAGACCTTCCTCTGAGTGGATATGTGGAAGTACGCTATGATGATCCAGAGAAATGTGTGGTTTCTGAACCCATTGAGATGACCCACCAATTTTGCTATTTCGATTCTGCTAGTCCTTGGGAACAATGTAGCGACGGATAACTCAGAATCAGTAGCGACGGATAATTCAGAATCAGAATAGGTGATAACAGTTTGTCGCGACCGTTACAAATCCCAACTTAATTAAGTTTTGCATTAGTGGAAGCTAGGGTATCGAACCAATGGAATCTATGGTTATTTGCTAATTAACTAAATTACTAAATAAGTGAAACCTAAATTACTTAACCTAAACTGCGGAAATGGAAAAGTGCCTCTTAGCTATTTAACTTGGATTGGTTGATTCAACTAAATTAATTAACACTAAATGACTACTAACAATTGCTTGGTATTAACTTATATGAACTAAAGGTAACCACTTTGAGATTCGGCCTAGTGAGTTACTGATTCGCACGTCGGGAATCTAACATAGAAACCACATAGACATGGTTGTGCTAACATTCATTCAACCTAACTAACTGATTATTATGAATGTACTTAGTATAGTCCTAGAGCTATGTAATTAAGGTAGTCCGGGAGCACGGGGTACGGACAATAACAAACAATCAGACACAATTAAACAAATAAACACTGAATTAATGATTGTCACAAGTCACAAATTTATCCAATGTCAAAAACCCTAGTTTGAAATCAGCAAAATAGTAACCTTCACCCAAAGTGATTACAAGGAAATTAGTCAAACATGGCAAATGTCAAAATAGCAAAAACTGAAAAGATTGCCATCGAATATGAGTCGAATGCTTGAGAAATCTTCAACGAATGCTTGGAATCTTCTGAAATTTGTAACCAGCACTCCAAAATCGTCCAAGAAGGCAAAGAGGGACAAATGATGGCATCACATTGGCTTAAATAGCCAAACCCTATATTTTTGGCCGACTTTACCCCCGTCGCATGGCGCGACAGTCTGCTTACTCTCGCCTCGCGCCACGATCTCGCCAAAGTAGTCGGGGTCCAACTCGTAGACACGCGTCGTGTCGTGAAGAGAAAGTCTCAACCCTCGCGACACGGGACCTCGGATTCCAGAACTCTTTGTAATTTTAACACTTGAATCCGACCCGATTTCTTCACGTTAATGACCAAACCTGAAATATACAAAACTATACAAAGTGATGTGTTTCCAACCAGATAAAAACCATAAAAACAGGGAATTACAAATGATAGCACGTTATAAATTACTATCATATCACATCCCCACACTTGTCTTTTTTCGTCTCGGAAAAACTACCATGGAATCATAGTTGGGAAATCAATCTCATAATCATATAAATTTTACTTTGTCCACCAATTCAACTCCACAAACCATAATGTAGTCACATAGACTAACTGTAATTGACAGTATTTCGGTCCGACTAAACCCAACCACTGACCTTTTATTTTGCCCCCAATGTGTTTATATAATTTACCGAATATAGTGTACCAGTCTGCCTATGTGTCCCAGATTCAGAAAGTTCAAGTTCAACCTACTCCCAAATCAGATTTAGTCAAAGTAAAGGGTAATTAAGATTATATTTTTAAATTTTTCCCACCCTCCTTTAAATTAGATACTCATATGTCCAAAGAATAGTGGATTTGATGGATAATGGAGGTTTTTGAGCATTTATTTTCTAATCTAACTATTTTTTTAACAAATACATAATTACCAACAAGCATCATCAGAGGCACTCTTTTGCGATACGCTATCCCCAAAATCGTACGTGAGTATTTTTCCCGGGAATTCTAGGACATCATCAGAAGCACGCTACCACGGGATGCTATCCTTAGTTTGTACATGAGTATTTTGTCCCTTCACTCCTATAATTATTAATTAATTTATTACCTTATATGCTCAAAGATGAAAAGATGGGACGCCATTATTTCTCGGATTTGCTTTCGCAAGAAGATCATAACGTGTCAGGTTATTTTAAGGACATAAAAGTTTCTAATTTAAAGTGGTACTTTTCCTCCTAATCATCAGCTTCAATCTCCCTATCACCCCTAAAATAGGAACTCACTAACAGACTGATTTAATTACATATTTATACAACAATAAACACAAAGGGATTATTAAGCTATTTCTAAGTCAGTTGGCCCTACCGACACATCACAGATTAGCCATGTTTTCCATTCTCTCATTTTCTATCACTTTTCCCTTTTCTTTCTCTATTATTATTTTTGAAAACCGATTCCCAATTGTACTATCATTTTCCATGTAATTGCAAGTAATCCCAAAGAAGTTTTTGAATTTTTCGAACTAAAAGAACTTAACTATTTAAAAAATGAAAAATCCTTTTGGGTTTATGTTTTTCAAAAAAAAAATTCTCATTTTTTTCAACAATAAAGCAAAACGACCTAAATATTTAACTAGACCTCATGACCCCACACTTGAGTCCAACATTGGCCTCAATGTGATAGAAAAAACACGCACAACGAATAAACTGACACGAGCGGCAAAAAAATTAAAATAAACTATATTCGACAATAAAAGAAAAATAAAAATAATAAGCAAAATTGGAACACACTCCCCTGATTTAGTCGTGTAAGTCTCCTCGAGAGTCGTACACCACAATCTCCATTCTGACAAATGTTGTAGTTTCATCGCGTTCCAACCAACGAATGGGAGAATACATGTGACATCTCGTAAGTTTCCGTCAACCTAAACGATAATATATCCCTATGTGCTAATTGTATTATGTATCTATTTGCTTGCAATGTGAAAAATACTATACTTTACCCTATTACATGCAACGTAGTCATAGTCTTGACGTAGCCTTAATCATGTACACGAACGATCTTTAGACATGATAACCTTTTTCACGGAATGGTCGCTGGATTTTAATAATAAAAGACGACCAACCGGATACATTAACTGTTTCCTGTCACCTTTACCATAAAATAATAACTCATGATCCCATCATCTTGGGATTCACATTATTGTATTCATTTTCATGCAAATGATTTTAATTAATCATTCTAGTATTTAACGCTTGCATTTTATACATAAAACTATTTTCTCACGAGAAAATTTCAACGTATTTATGTACAAATCGAATTATATTATTATCAAACATGACATAATATATATACACATGTTTAGACACCAATAATGTTATCAAGACTTGTGATCCAATCCTCACGTAAATATTTATTTATTTTGCGTCCGAAACATTTTATTTAACTTCGTTAACGTTCACGACGGATAAACTTTACATGCATGACATATATATATATATACATGCAACGCAACATTTTCAAGTTAATGATCCTCAAGTATTCTTCATTCCAAACCAAGTCTTTATTTCTATTAGTTTACATCGTCGTGAATAAACATTTTATAAAACCTTCAAAACCCGATTTGATTTATTTAGTTTCTCTCGCTCCTTCACATTTAAACGACCCGTCACCTTTTCCCCCTCTTTTCTTCTTGGCCGTCCCCTCTCCTTCTCCTTTGCTTGGCCACGGGTTCGAACCCGTGACCACCCTCCTTGTTCGGCCGGTTACGAGAACCGAAAACCAACCACCACCATTTCATTTTAAATAAGCTAGTTAGTCACTTGTACCTTGTTTGACCTCAATTATACCATTCACATCAAATCTAGACATAACCTTACACACCTATGATCACATAGGTGAACCTTGTCTCAAAGAATGCCAAATCTATTACCCCATGGACACAAGTTTCCCTCTCAAACACACCCTTCTTTCCCTCCCTTGCCTTGACCGAATCCCCCATCTCTTCTTCTTTCTTTTTCGGTCAACACACCCACACACACAAATCACATTCAAACTACTTTTAAAGCTCAAGTACTAGAACCCTTTGAATCCCAAACACACCCCTCTATCTCTCTCTCGGTTCTCTCTCCCTCTCACGGTTCCTTTTGGACCGAACCACCCCCCACAAACTCTAACCAAACACTTAGTTTTCATTAACCTTCTCATATTTAAACATCAGAATAAACCCTAGCCCCATTCATCCCTTAACTCATTCAAGAAATCCTCTCAACTCTCTCTCTTCTCTTAACCATCGGCCACCCTCTCTCTCTCTATTCTCTCTCTAAAATTCCTAGTAAACCACCACTTCTCTCAAGGATTTCAAGGTGCTAGGAGCTTTGGAACTCAAGAACGACCATCACCACCCTCATTTTTGGCCCTTATCTTCTACTAGTGAGGTTTCACCTAAACTCTTCTTAGCTAAATACTACTACTACTAGTGTTCTTGTTATCATTTTACGTTCATTACACTCCATGTACAAGTCTTGACCTCATATGTTGTCTAAACATGATTTTGAACCATAAAAGTCTACTAGTTAGTGATTATCTTTATGTTTCACCCTAGATCTTACTAATAGAAACTCATTGTTGATATTTACTTGCATTATTATGTTCAAGACTTAGTTTGGTTAGACTTTTACACAAGTGTTTGCCTACTTTGCATTTTTAGACGTAAACTTTGTATATATTGTGTAATACATGTTGATCTTGCAATGTTGGACCCCATGATGCCTATGACACGTTTTTAAAATTTTAACATAGTCAAAGTAGATTACTTTGAACATTAGGAAGGTTACTTATGCTTAAAATCACCATAAGGACTTTTATGAACAAAAAGTACACTTAAAAACACTAGAAAACTCCATTTAAATACAAATCCGTTTTGACCAGAAAGTTAGGGCCTTTGAACAGTAAGTTTTGATGTTTTAAATGACTTTAGAACATGGCCAAAAGATCCCTTAACAAATTACTTAAATTTGGGCACAAACCGGGACTAAAACCGACACCCGACGGGCCCGGAAACACCATTTTTGCAATAAAACCCAAATATGGTCCAAATGAACTCATAGGGTTATTTTAATGATGAAAACATGTTTACAAATGCTTATGGTGAATTTAGGAACTTAACGGTGTCATTAAACGGGCAAACGGAACCAAAACGGCAAAACCGACACTAAATACACAAAACCGACAAACTAGTGCAAACCGACACTTGAAATATTTATATACACATTTTGGACAGAAAATAATCATATTTTATTTTACTTGGTTGATTTCTAACTTAAACGGATAAATATCGTGTAATCGGTGGTTACCGTAAAATCACCCGGTTTTCAAACAAATAGTCAAGATAACCAATTTTCATATGAAAACCCTCATTTTGACTTAATATTTATTTCTATAAATATTTACCATGTTTAAATATTATTTGGGAATTTTTGTATATTTTATTTAATTAAAATATATATAATAGGCATTTTTCCAAATAAATGCATAAACGGACATTTTCACCTTAACACCTCAAATCAATTGACCCTAAGGCTACCATGACGTCAAGACTTGACCTACCTAATTGGAGTGACATTAATGTCAACCCATTTACTTATTTTATTGCATGTCTTATAATTATCTAGGCTTGCATTTCCGCCGATCACGTTTCCGACTACAATTTCTGAAACATGTGAGTTTTCACGGCCCCTTTTCTCTTTAACTGTTTTCAATTACTTGGGGGAGAATTCATATTACTTTTACTATGCTAGACAATTAGACCTTGTTAACCTATCTGTTACATGTGCCTTTCGGCCGTCCACATCTTTATTTCATGTTTATTCATGTTATAACCAAACCCCACTATTAACTGAATCCGATTAATTATCATATGAAACGGTAACGTTTGAACAGATCTATTGGGTTAACGCCCCCTGCTCTGATTTGGTCGCTCCAATCATGACTCCGTTTTATTAGTCAAAGAGTACAAATTGTTATGTCATACTTTTGCGGTATCCGCTGGACAAGGATGCCAAGAGTGGGTAATCAGTCAGTTTCGGAATTCAGGGTATATGGTAACATTTCAACAAGTCTTACCTGATTTTGTCAGGAATAGCATGAACAAATTTTCATAACAACTTTTATATACTTTTCAAAGCTAGCAACTTTAAACCTGTGTGACTCACCAACAAAATTATTTGTTGACCGTTTTCATATGTGAATTCTCAGGTGCTTAACGTTACTGCTGTTATCTATCTGGACATGCTTTGATGACTGTTGCATTTAGGAACTTTCAATAAATTCTGGAGTATGGTTGTAGCCGTTGGAGATTTTCTTGGCATAACATCTGACGATGTCATGTCTTAAAAATCTTTTGAAAAACTAATGTTTTGTAAACTTAAAACAATTTGTGTAACTCATTACTTAAATTCCGCTGCGTAATGAATTGAAAACTCCAAATTTACTCCAAACAATTATCAATTTCCAAACGACTCTAGTTGTTGAATCATCCAGAGTGCGTTCTTGACCTTGACTGTGATAACGCTGGTTCACATCCCGACAAAAATTTTTACAGGGTGTGACAGAGTGGTATCAGAGCCAAGGTTATAGAACTAGATTGCATGTTTAGAGTCTAGACTATAACCTAAGCTCTGTCAAACATACTTGCATACATTACAACTTGCATTCCCCCAACCATTACTATACTATGCACAACACCGTATACATATATTATCACCATGACTTGGAAACTTTGTCGCAGCATGGCAACTAACGGACCCATTGACTTATCGTCTGATTCTGAGGTGGAGTTCGGCATCGATCTTGAACAGCCCACATCACCCGGTACCACTGAAGCCCCGGCATCCCCGCGTTCGCCCACCAGTGTGCTCGAAGGCCCCGATGATGAGGATTCAGAGACAGAGGAGGACCCTGAAGAAGAGGATGCACCCTACACGGTCGACATCACTGAGACGGACCCCGACGGGAATGGAGATTCGCTAGTCGTTACGCTTACTGCATCTGACCCTCCTTCACCTGAGCGCGTATCGTCCTTTCGTCCCTATCGTTCCACCCCGAACGGCCCTATTCGTATGCTTACCCCGCGTAAGTCGATCCTTCGTAGCCGTCAGCGTACCGTAGAGCCAGCACGTGACTCGGAATCGTCCCGCAAACGGTCCCGATCGCCCGAGCCTTGTGATGCACCAGTTGAGTCTGAGTCTCTTCCACCCAAGAAACGGGTGAGGTTTTCTGATAGCACATTTGAGATCGGTGAGTCGTCCACCGTCACTGACACCTTTGAGATACCGGTTACCTCTCGCACTCCTGCTAGTCCAGTCGCGTCTAACACACCACCACTTTCACCCCCGCCTGTTTGAGTCCGTACGCCTTCACCTATTCTGTCTGGTGTCCCTGTCGAGTCTCTGGTTTCATCACTGTTCGCCTGTATTGCACGTCTTGACGAGGAGATTCGTCGCCTCCACGACACTGTTCACCGTCTTGCACCACCTGCTGCCGTCACTGCCTTGGAGACTCGCCTGACCATTCTAGAGAGTCGTGTCATGTCTCAGGACCATGCCCTTGATACCCTGCACGTACACTTGTCAGATGCAGTTGGCATTGTGACTGCGGCACGTCAGGCCGTCCAGACTCTTGCTGCTGGTACCCCTACTGCAGAGGATTTCGCGCAGATCATCCGGTTGCTGCTCGATACCATCATCCAGATTCGTGACATCCTTGACCTAATCGAGCAAGGACCATTCTAGTGGAGTTGTGGTAGTTGGGGAACTATAGCCCCTATTTATATGTTTATGATGTATTGTAACTTGTATTTGGTGAAAACTGTAATATCACCCCAACAATGTTTGTAATCATGTATGAACTATTGTAGGACAAGTATCGTGTGTTGTAGGTGTGTATGCTACTTATGACTCTACTGTCAGATGTGATGTAATGTTATGTTATGTTATGTTAGAATGTGTTATGGTATGATGTGATTACATATATATATGTCGTTCTGTGATGACTTATATTTGTTATGCGTATTGTCTTACTTTTATTTTACCTTGTAAATGTAAGTAGTATGTCGAGACTTGCGCAACGAGTTAGGACCAACCGCAACCCTTCCAACCCCCCGACCATGGATGCTGCCGCGATCGAAGCCCTAGTCAATCAACGCGTAGCTGACGCTCTTGCAGCCGCTGAAGCTGACCGTGCATCCGCCTCTAATGGGAGACGAGCTGGATCCCCTGGTGGTAAGACTAAGACTTTCCTCTTCTAACGAATGAATATGATGGCAGTTACGAAGAATTGCTTTCAAGACTTTGACATGATTTTCAGGTGTTCGAGAGTGCTCGTACAAAGACTTCATGAATTGCAAGCCACTGCACTTCAAGGGCACCGAAGGGGCAGTTGGTTTGATCCGCTGGTTCGAGAAAACGGAATCTGTGTTCCGCATGTGCAACTGTCCGGAGTACTACAAAGTCAAGTACGCCACCAGCGTCTTCGGAGAAGGCGTCCTCACTTGGTGGAATTCCCACGCCCAATCTCTTGGTCAAGAACTGGCTTATGGAATGTCATGGGACGAACTGAAAGTGCTCATGCGAGATGAGTACTGCCCACGTGAAGAACTGCAAAGACTAGAAGTTGAATTCTGGAATTTAGCTATGACTGGTTCTGACATCGCCGCCTACACACGACGATTCCATGAGTTAGCCCATCTATGTTCCTCCATGGTGACCCCGCTTCACAAGAAGATCGAAAGATACATTTGGGGTCTTTCACCTGCCATCCAAGGAAGCGTCATGGCATCCAACCCCATGACACTTCAAGATGTTGTTCGCTTGGCTCACAATCTGACGTACCAATCAAATCGTCAGGGTTTGTCTTTTGCCCGAAAGGCCGCTGAACCCAAAGTTGTACTCTCATCCCCTGTTCCCTCTGGTCATCAGAGATCCGACCGCAAACGCCGACGTGGTTATGATGGAAAGGGGAGGAAACCATCTGATTCTGCTGGAAAATCATCTGAAGTCGCGAAGGTTTATGCTGTGACCGCACCCGCACCTGATACGAAAAAGTCCGGTTACACAGGGAACCTACCCCTGTGTGGAAAATGTAACTTGCACCACACTTTGGACTGTAGCAACATCTACTGCAGAAACTGCAAGGCGAAAGGCCATATCTACCGCGACTGTCCCAACTGCACGAACAAAACGCACCCCGTAGGTACCTGTTTCGAATGTGGCAGTACTGGTCATTTCAGGAATGAATGCCCAAAACTCAAGAAATCTGGAAGTGAACCTGCTCGGGGACGAGCTTTTGTCCTCAACGCAGCTGAAGCTCGTCAGGACCCACACACAGTAACGGGTACGTTCTTACTCAATGATCATTATGCTTCTGTACTATTTGACACCGGTGCCGACAAAAGCTTTGTGGCTAGTGAGTTTAGAGACTTTCTTAATGTCACCCCGACTAAGTTAGACACTAAGTATATAGTTAAACTAGCCAATGGTAAGCAAATTGGAACCGATGAACTTTTTCCAAATTGTTCATTGGACCTATCCGGTCATCCCTTCCCTATCGATCTATTGCCTGTACAGTTAGGAAGTTTCGACGTAGTTATTGGAATGGACTGGTTAACTAAAAACCGTGCGGAAATCATTTGCCACGAGAAAGAGGTCAAAATACCCCTTCCATACGGTGAAGTTCTGACAATCCAAGGAGACCGTAGTGGAACTAAGTTGAACATCATTTCCTGTATGAAAGCTCAGAAGTTCATGCGCAAGGGCTACCCTGCCCTCCTGGCTCACATAACCGCTAATGAACCCGAGGAAAAGAAGCTAGCTGATGTGCCTGTTGTACGAGACTATCCTGGAGTTTTCCCCGATGATCTTCCAGGCTTGCCTCCCGCAAGGCAAGTGGAATTCCATATCGATCTTGTGCCCGGAGCTGCACCTGTTGCAAAGGCTCCATACCGCTTGGCCCCATCCGAAATGAAGGAACTGTCAAATCAGTTACAAGAACTACTTGACAACGGATTTATTAGACCAAGCTTCTCCCCTTGGGGCGCTCCCGTTCTTTTCGTCAAGAAAAATGATGGATCTTTTCGCATGTGTATCGATTACCCGGAGTTGAATAAGCTTACAGTAAAGAACCGATATCCCCTCCCCGCATTGATGACTGATGTGCTCGGAACGTACCTAAAAATAACTATTAAAACCTAGACCTAAACTAGACCTAGACACACCTAAATTTTACCGAAACTACCTAAACCGAACCGAACCCTAAGGCTGTGAACCTGTCGGATTGTAGCTAAGCTAAGGCAAGACCGGATATCGAACCCTAGAGACACTCTATGGACAAAACTTAACCTAGACCTAAGAAATGGAAATTTTGAGTAGATTGGATTTGGGTTTTTGGTTTTAGGAACTAAATCAACTTAACTTAACTAACAACTAACTAACAGAAGAAAGCAGGAAACCTTAGAGAAATTCAGATGATAGAAGATGTACCACCTAGACCTAGAATCGCAATTGACACCTAAACTTTACCTCGGCTTTAACTAATCTGATGGTGGCTAGTTCACCTTTTAAGTCCTTCCTAGACAGCAAATCTAACGCCCGAACAGGAGTTCACCTTTTGAGTGCATCCTACCTCAACTAAACCTAACCACCCTCGAACCTAATCTAAGACACCTTAGGCTAGCAGGAGCTACCGAAAAATACCATGAATGACACGGAATAACAGGTTGACCAATTTCCTAGGACACTTCCTTTTGAGACAGTGCTAACCTAGTTCGTTAACCAACCCAACTACCCGACAACTCTTTACCTCTTGAGTCTCAGAAAAGGAAGCACATTGCAATCAAATCCCTACTTAACAATCAACACAATAGTTCAAGAGAAACCCTAAACCACTCTATTGCAATTAACCCTAAAGTTAACTACTTTAGATAATTCACCTAAACCGAAAGACATTCGCGGGCAAATCATGCATTAATTATCACTTATGGATCTGTTCAACAACACACATATACATCAAACATGGCACTTATCGGGATTTAATAGAAGTGCAACATCAATCAATTAATTAAAAGCCAAAAACAAAGTCAAAGCATCAATTACTCATCAACTCGGTCTAGGTGGTAGTAAGAGTTTAGCCTACCACCATGTCTAGTACAAAAATCATAATAATAATCATAACTTTGGTCAAGAACATAGTTTTAAACAAACAATTAATCAAGAAAACAATTAGGAAGAAGAACCCGGATCGATGAATGATGTCGAATGATTAAAACCGATCTTCCCGCTTGATCCCCGTTCTTTCTTGCGATCCAATTTCGCCTCTGAATTCCCTGTCGTTCTACCTTTTCTTTCTGCCGTCCGCCTCTCTTAATGTTGCGTAGGGTTCTTTTTTAATATATTTCCGTCTCCCCCAAGTAATTCTATCCGTGCCTTTCTTTAATGTATCTTTTGTAAATCACAATTGTGAGATGCGCAGCCCACTACTTGTTGGAAATAGAGTGTCCTGACCCGACGAATTAACGAACCCGACCGATATTGACCCGTAAGAGTTACACCCGGGTCAACGGACTATTAAATCTAATTAATTGTTAATTAGAAATAAACGAACTAAATGGTGAATTAAATAAATACTAATTATTTATTTAATTAAAACGACAAAATATATCGGTTCAAAATTACTTGGTAATTAAAAAGACGGACCGATCAGTTGTTACCGGATTAACAGACTGATCGGTTGGTGGACTAAAGGAGAATCGCGACCGGGCCCAGCTCACAGGCCCCGGTCCGCGATTTAATAATAAAAGAAGGAGGGAGGAGGTGGATTGAAAAAAAAGTCACAAACCCTAATCCCCTCCCTCTCTCTCCCTGCGCCGAGCCCGCCGAAGCCGGCTCTGCCGCCGCCGACCGCCGATCGCCGCCACCTCGTCCACCGTGATCTCTTCGCAATCTCCGATGGATCCCCGTCTTGCCAGTATCTGTACCCGACTCGAGAGCGAAGCCGTCGCAGCCCGAGCCGAAGCCGCAGCCCGAGCCGAAGCCGAAGCCGCAGCCCGAGCCGCCGCCGCCGCCGCAGCTGCCTCTCACGCGCTGCCGCGCGACCACCGACCGGTGGTTCTCGCGCTGCCGGCGCTGCCGAGACCACCGCGTCCGTTTTCCGTCGTCGTGGCCCGCGCCGTTATACCCGTCGGCCGCCGCCACCGCAGCACCTCCGATCACCGGCGATTCGATCGTCGTGGGATCCGTTCCGGTGGCCATTCCGACGGAGAAGTTTTTGTCACCACCACCGGTGGTATCCCTACCACCGTCGCCGCCACTACCGCCGCCGCCTCCGCCGATGCCGCCGTTGACGATCTATCTCGAAGGTTCGAGTCTGACGTTACTGTTCGTCCTAGCGCGAGCCCGTTGAATCCGGGTGTCTCGAGCGGTTGCTCGGATCCCGCCAAGGTATATCTAATTCATTAGATATTTAATTATTTATTTATTTAAATAAATATATTTTCTGTGTTTGTCGTGTTCCGGTGATTGATCCTGTTACAGTTGCGTCCGCGTTTAATTCGTTTCCGCTGCCAAATTAATTTAGAATTAATTTAATTATTAAATCGGTTTTAATAAAAATTAAAATCGGTAACCCGGATCCCACTGTAAATCCCAACAGTGGTATCAGAGCCATTATCACCGCGCGCAAACCAGAACCGGTCTTTTCGTAACCGGTAGTTCGCAATTTCGACTTTAATCCAAATTGCGAATTAGAATTAATTTATTTATTTATTATAATTCTATATATTTTATTGTGTGTTACGGCCGACCCCTCTATATTTTGTATTCATATATGAATATGTTTGGCGTGTTTTATTTTTCTCTGTTTGGCCCAAGTTGTTGGCCCAATTGTTTGTATTTCGTTTTGGATTATTGGACCCGGATTTTGGGTTTCAAAGTTGTACAAATTTAGAGCTTGTTTACTAGAAGTAGTTTTAGTAATTGTAAATTTGTATGTAACCAAATGTCGAAGACTGGACACACGCCAGAGGGATGTCGAAGCAAGTGGGAGCTGAACAGGATTCCAGATCGCACAGAGTTGCCATCTCGATCGTTCACCATTTTATTTAATTTAATTTATTTTAAATTTGTCCCTTATGATCTCGCTTGTATGGCTCGAGCGAGATCAAGACCTTATGCCGTTTAACACACAATATGCCATTCGCGACAACTTAGTAATTTAATTAGGTTAAATTAATTTACTAGTCCCGAGTGGTGATAGGGTTTTATCGTTCATGTCTGACGGTAATTAAATATTAAAAGTAATTAATATCCCTATTTGGTAATTCTTAAAAAACTGATAGTTCGTGCCATCCTATCTCAAGTCGAACTTGGAACGTATTTACCGGAGCATCAGTGTTGGAGTATTTCAACACCGCACTTGGTGCCGAGGGTACCTTCTAAGGTGAGGACATTGGAGTATTTCAACACCGTGTCATCACAATCGACCATTGAGGATTACTATCGCTTTAGACGTACATGTTCATGGTGTTGGAGTATTTCAACACCGCGCCACGAATGTGTATTGCTAGAGTGGGCACGGATGAGGCTAAACGTATCGCAAAATACAATTGTATGTATATAGCAGCCTCATACCGAGAATTGTGACTTGAGTCTCACAATTGACAACCGTTGTCAGTTTGTTTACACGGCCTTGCTCCTGAGGCTCATTTGGCGGTCTCAAGTAATGTCGTCTAAACGAATTCTCATTTTCTTAAAAATAAACTTTACCAACTTATTTTTAAAGAAAAATAAACATCGAAAATACTGATTAAATTTACTTTGCATGTTTTCAGAAGGCTAATGAAAACTCACCTCCATTAAGTTCAATGGTACAACTCGACCCCTTCACTGGGACTGGCTTTCTCGCATGGCAGACAACCCTGAGGAACCTTTTAAGGCTCTTCGGGAAACTCTATGTCATTGACCGACCGATCGCGAGCATTCCATCTTACTTGCTAAATGAGAACTCGCGGTCTGAGCTCCAAAAGCACACTGACGATGATAAGGACGTCACTGACCTGATGTTATCTAGCATGACTCAGGATTATCGGTACAATTTCATGGGGATGTCTGCTTATGACATCATTCGCAAACTCAAGGATTTATTTGAATTGAGTCAGAGGACTGAGCGAGCTGATGCACTTTCACAATTTGTGAACTGCTCTATGGCTAACGACTCCTCTCCATACGAACATGTCATGCTGATGAAAGCGTATCGCGACAGACTGATCGACCTTGGCTACTCCATCTCCGACGGGATGTCTCTTGATGTAGTACTCAGATCTTTGCCTGAACATTATCGTATTCTTGCGATTAATTGTTCGGCTCAGTCGATCGAGGAGGTTATTCCGTTGATACCCAACGTGAAGATCAGGACCACGCCGGACGTGCTCAAAGTTGCTAATACAAAGATCTCCAAAGCCAAGAAGGTTAAAGAAGGCAAAGGCAAGAAACCACAGGTGCAGCCTCCTGAGGAGCGCCTGTGCTATGAGTGCAACAATATGGGACACTGGCGTCGCAACTGTCCCGTTTATCTTGCAAAGCTGAAGATGACCAAGAACCCTAATAAGGGTTGCTCATCAAGTATTTCAATAAATGTTATTGAACTTTTCACTGTTTCCTCCAATTCATGGGTATTTGATACTGGATGTGGTTATCACATTGTTAATGTTTTGCAGGAACCTGAGAAGTGGAAGAAGACGGAATGAGGCTGCATGGACCTCATCGTTGGTGACGGGAAGAGGGTCCCAGTACTTGCTGCTGACACTTATTCTTTTTCATGCTCTTCTGGCCTTGTAGTTAATTTGATTAACTGTTTATATGCACCTTGTTTATCCAGAAACATTATTTATGTCTCTTCATTGTTTGAACAAGGATTTCGGTATAAATTTAATGGAAATGTGATTTTTGCTTACCTTAATAATATCTTTTATTTCGAGGCTAAACCTCGACATGGTATATATGAGATAGATGTTCAAACAAATGACCAGCTCTATCATGTTTCTAAAAGAAGCAAAACTGATAGTAACGAATCCTCGTTATGGCACCATAGACTTGGTCACATAAGTAAGGCCCGCATTAAGAAGTTGCAAACTGCTGGCATTCTCGAATCCCAAGATGCAGATTCCTTCGATGAGTGCGAGTCGTGCTTATCTGGTAAATTAACCAAGTCACCCTTCACCCATACAGGTGAACGGGCCCAAGGCTTGTTAGGCATTATTCACACCGATGTGTGTGGACCCTTTCGAACCGAGACGAGAAATCGTGAACGGTACTTCGTGACTTTCATCGATGACTACAGCCGATATGCCTATGTCTATCTGATGAAACACAAACATGAAACTTTTGAAAAGTTCAAAGAGTTTCAAAACAAAGTACAAAATCAGTTAAATCGAACTATTAAAATACTTCGATCCGATAGAGGCGGAGAATACCTAAGCGCTGAATTCCTGAATCATCTAAAGGAATGTGGAATCGTTTCACAACCTACCCCTCCTGGCACACCCCAGTTAAATGGTGTTAGTGAAAGGAGGAATCGAACTTTGCTTAACATGGTTCGATCGATGATGTGCAGGACCACCTTGCCACATTCCTTTTGGGGATATGCCATCTTGACCGCTGCTCGCCTAATAAATCTGGCATCGACCAAGAAAGTAGGAAAGACCCCATATGAGATATGGCATGGTTCTCTTCCTAAACTATCATACCTCAGGGTATGGGGATGTGATGCTTATGTCACCAGTGAATCTGACAATAAGCTTGATCCCCGAGGCGAAAAGGTAACTTTTGTTGGATACTATTGTAATACCGGTTATTACTTTTACCATTCTGATGCAAACACTGTTTCCATCAAAAGGAAAGGTAAATTCCTTGAGAAAGAATTCCTTACTCGAGGAACAAATAGTGATCCAGTGGATCTTGAAGAATACGATATGAGCCTGATAGATACCTTGGATATCATGAGGCCTTCGACGTTCTGTTAATAGCGGATTCTAACGATGAGCTTATTAATTACAAAGCTGCTATATCAGATCCGGAATCTGATAAATGGCTTGAAGCCATGAACGCTGAGATGCAATCCATGCGTGACAATCACGTCTGGGACTTGATTGAGCTACCCCCCGGCACACGGGCATTAGGGAGCAAGTGGATCTTTAAAAGAAAAACTGACATGCATGGAAATGTGCAAACCTACAAGGCACGGCTTGTAGCGAAAGGTTTCACTCAAACTCAAGGGATTGACTATGATGAGACCTTTTCACCCGTTGTCATGATCAAATCGATCAGGATTCTCCTTGCTATAGCCGCATACCATGACTATGAGATATGGCAAATGGACGTTAAAACCGCCTTCCTGAACGGACAACTTGAAGAAGATGTCTATATGGTTTAGCCTGATGGTTTTGTCGATCCAGAGAATCCAAACAAGGTTTGCAAGCTAAGCAAGTCCATTTATGGACTCAAGCAAGCATCTCGAAGCTGGAATCTTCGTTTTGATCAAAAGGTCAAAGAGTTTGGTTTTGAACAAAACAAAGATGAGCCTTGTGTTTACAGAAAGGCAAGTGGGAGCGTTGTATCGTTCCTCGTATTGTACGTGGACGATATATTGATCATAGGGAACAACATACCCATGCTTAACGAAGTTAAGAAATGGCTTTCATCTTGTTTCGCTATGAAAGACCTTGGAGAAGCCGCTTACATTCTGGGAATTAAAATTCACAGAGATCGATCTAAGCGCCTTTTGGGACTCAGTCAAAGCACATACATTGATATGATCATAGCTCGGTTCAACATGAGCAACTCCAAGAAAGGAATCGTTCACATGACTAAGGGAACAATCTTGGACAAATCTCAAGCACCTAAAACGGAGCGCGAGATAAGCCAAATGGCATTGATCCCATTTGCCTCTGCTATTGGATCTATCATGTATGCCATGCTCTGCACACGACCGGATGTCTCATATGCATTGAGCGTGACACGTCGGTACCAACAGACGCCAGGACTAGCTCACTGGACGGATGTCAAGAACATACTGAAATACTTGAGGAACACCACTGATATGTTTCTCGTATACGGGGGTGTTGATGAGGAGCTCACTGTAAGATGTTACACTGACGCTAGTTTTCAGACTGACCGAGATGACTCTCGCTCACAGTCAGGATTCGTATTCACTCTTAACAGAGGGGCTGTTTCTTGGAGAAGCTCAAAACAGCCAGTAGTAGCTGATTCTACTACTGAATCCGAATACATAGCCGCCTCAGAAGCTGCTAAAGAAGCTGTGTGGATGATGAAGTTCATATCCGATCTCGATGTTGTGCCAAGTATTAGGCAGCCCATCGAGATGATGTGCGATAACACAGGCGCTATAGCTCAAGCCAAAGAGCAACGGTCCCATAAGATGGCCAAGCACGTCCTGAGGAAATTCCACTACATAAGAGAAGTAGTCGACAGAAATGAAATAAAGATAAGCAAAGTACACACAGATCAAAACTTAGCTGATCCCTTTACTAAGCCTATGACTCAGGAGACTCATATACGCCACAGAGAAGCGATAGGGCTTAGATTAGCTAAAGACATGTTTTGATTCAGTATTTGGATGTATGAACACAAACAGTTATCTATATTATTCTTATTCCATCTGTTTTATGCAATAAAGAATTACATAACTGTGTTCAATATTTGTACGTTTAATCCATGGACAATAAGTGCTTGTCCTAAATGTCCGTAGTCGATTAGATAGTGGGAGCTATACTAAAGAAAGACTATTGTGACTAGTTGAACTTTAAAGTTGTTTAACGTTCAAACTCACAGACCTCATTGGTGAATGACGTTGGACGTAACTCGCATCATGCAACGCAAACATGGAAGTCTTGCTTGCTTGTTTAAATGCATGCTCTAATGTATCCTTAGACCTGAGACGCATATTCGAACTCCTTTCTACTAAAGAACATTCTTTGATTGTAGCCTAACGTTGTCGCGTAACTGCCAGCCATAACGGCTACTTTTGGGAATGGCTCTGAAGTTTAGTGGGAGCTGTATGCTTCAACAAGGGATTCTGTACTCTTGCTTCGGCAACAGTTAGACATAAAGGCGCCCTCGTTGATTCCAAGTGATAAGTGTGAGGCCTCACCCAAACTTACTGTGTGTTTGTTGGATCACTTCGAATTATATCGAGAATGAAAATCGATGAATAAAAACATGGGAGTCCATGTCCCATAATTCGTCAATGTCTTATACAGAAAGGAACATATGACAATGAATGCACAAGTCGTGAGTCTGCTTGATGGTCAATCAGATATACTTTGGCAAACGACTTAAAGTGTCAATATTAGTTGGTGTAGCTATGCATAGCTAGAGTGCCTCTGGCTGCGCTCGTTAAACTGTCGCGTTCAGTCCAAGTGGGAGACTGTTGGATATATGGTGTCCTGACCCGACAAATTAACGAACCCGACCGATATTGACCCGTAAGAGTTACACCCGGGTCAACGGACTATTATATCTAATTAATTGTTAATTAGAAATAAACGAACTAAATGGTGAATTAAATAAATATTAATTATTTATTTAAATCGACAAAATCTATCGGTTCAAACATACTCGGCAATTAAAAGACGAACCGATCAGTTGTTACCGGATTAACAGACTGATCGGTTGGTGGACTAAAGGTGGATCGCGACCGGGCCCAGTTCGCAGGCCCCGGTCCGCGAATTTTATATTAAATGAGAGGAGGGAGATAGATTGATACACAAGTCACAAAACAAAACCCTAATCTCCTCTCCCTCCCTCTCTGCGCCGTAAGCCAAGCCGAAGCCGGCTCACGCCGCCGCCGCCGACCGCTGTCGCCGCCCCGCCTCCACCACCGTGATCCGTTCGTGATTTCCGATGGATCCTCGTCTTGCCAGTATCTGTGCCCGTCTCGAGAGCGAAGCCGTCTTAGCCCGAGCCGAAGCCGTAGCCCGAGCCGAAGCCGAAGCCGCAGCCCGAGCCGCCGCCGCTGCCGCTCACGCGCCGCCGCGCGACCACCGACCGGTGGTTCTCGCGCTGCCGGCGCAGCCGAGACCGCCGCGTCCGGTCGCGTCGTCGTGGCCGGCGCCGCTCTACCCGTCCGCTGCCGCCGCCGCCCCTCCTCTGATCTCCGGCGAGTCGTTCGTCATGGGATCGGTCCCGGTGGGTATTCCGACGGAGAAGATTTTGTCGTCACCACCGGTGGTATCCCTACCACCGCCGCCGCCACTACCACCGCCGCCGCCTGTCGCCGCCGCCGATGCCGCCGTCGATGATCTGTCTCGAAGGTTCGAGTCAGACGTCTCAGTTCGTCCTAGCGCGAGCCCGTTGAATCCGGGTGTCTCGAGCGGTTGCTCGGATCCCGCCAAGGTATATCTAATTCATTAGATATTTAATTATTTATTTATTTTAAATAAATATATTTTCTGTGTTTGTCGTGTTCCGGTGATTGATCCTGTTACGGTTGCATCCGCGTTTTAATCGTTTCCGCTGCCAAATTAATTGAGAATTAATTTAATTAATAAATCGGTTTTAATAAAATTAAAATCGGTAACCCGGATCCCACTGTAAATCCCAACAATAAGCTCCCTCATCTCTCTCAAACTAGACCCGTCAACTCCTCCACCATGGTTATTTCTCGGAGAAAAACCAGATGGGTTTCCTCCCTCTCGCCATCCTGAATTCTGGCCACTCCTCCACCCTGACTGGAAAGAATTACCGAATTGGTTTCGGTTTCCAATATAATCGACTTGCTCAGCGGGAGCAAGCGGGCAGTCTCGGGTGTCGTGAGTGCCTCTACACAGCTCACATTTGGCTTTGATATGGAGTTTGATTTCTTCTAAAGCCCTATAGATGTTCTCTAACTCCTTAGGCGTCATGGTCTCAGAGCCAATGTGACTGACACTCCGGGTAGATGTAGATGGTGCGAGTGATCTAGTCGGGGCCAAGGTGGCTCTCCGACCTCCGGGTGTCTGCTGTTTAGCAAGTGCAAAGCTCTCGAATAATGATTTGCATTCATCCACAGTGAGCTTTTCCATCATATGCCCTCCAGCCGAAATATTGAAATCCTTCTGAACATGATAAGGAAGTCCATTGTAGAACTTTTCTATGATCGCCCAGTCCGTCAACCCGTGTTGCGTACACTTGCTCAGAAGGGTATTGAATCTCTCGTATGCGACCGAATAAGGCTCATCGGGGTCCATTTTGAAGGAATGGATTTCCTCCCGAGTACGTGCAGCCTTGGCTGGGGGATGATACTTTTTCAGGAATTTCAACATCAGATCGTCCCAGGTGGCGATCGAGTTAGGCGGAAGCGTCTCGAGCCACTCGGCGGCTCGAGAGGTAAGGGAGAATGGAAACAAGCGCAAATAGATGGTGTCGTTCGCGACTCCCGTGAGTCCGAACGTGTTGCAGATTCGAATAAAACGCAAGATATGCGTCGGTGCATCTTCGTCTTCACGTCCGTGAAACTGAATGGAATTGGTGAGCGCATTGATGATGTGAGACGGAACTTGCCAATTATTGGTGTTGGCAATGTTGGGCTGGGCGATGGCAAACCGAGCGTCGTTGATGCCGGCGCTGGCCTGCTCGTGGACGGTGCGACGTGCCGCCATGGATGAAGGGTCGGGAAATGGAATGGGTTTGGTGTCGCGTGCGATCTGTGTGGAAATGGATGGTTTGGAATGAGTGGTGGAAATGATAAACGCCTCAAGCTCCGTGCGAAGAAGGCGAAACCGTTCACGAATGTCCGCGTCGGGATCAGAAAGAGGTGAAAGCTCAGGTGGACCTCGTGAACGAGTGTGTGGCATAAAACGGGGGAAGACTCAAATAAAAAATTAGAAAAATTTAAACCTAAAAATCTAGACTAAAAACGGGAACCTAAGACTCTAGACACGGAAAAACCCTAAAAGACTCAAAATTTCCTAACGACAACCTAAGTTAATCTTGCTATTGTCAAGTGTCCCCGGCAATGGCGCCAAAAACTTGATGTGCTCGGAACGTACCTAAAAATAACTATTAAAACCTAGACCTAAACTAGACCTAGACACACCTAAATTTTACCGAAACTACCTAAACCTAACCGAACCCTAAGGCAGTGAACCTGTCGGATTGTAGCTAAGCTAAGGCAAGACCGGATATCGAACCCTAGAGACACTCTATGGACAAAACTTAACCTAGACCTAAGAAATGAAAATTTTGAGTAGATTGGATTTGGGTTTTTGGTTTTAGGAACTAAATCAACTTAACTTAACTAACAACTAACTAACAGACGAAAGCAGGAAACCTTAGAGAAATTCAGATGATAGAAGATGTACCACCTAGACCTAGAATCGCAATTGACACCTAAACTTTACCTCGGCTTTAACTAATCCGATGGTGGCTAGTTCACCTTTTAAGTCCTTCCTAGACAGCAAATCTAACGCCCGAACAGGAGTTCACCTTTTGAGTGCATCCTACCTCAACTAAACCTAACCACCCTCGAACCTAATCTAAGACACCTTAGGCTAGCAGGAGCTACCGAAAACTACCATGAATGACACGGAATAACAGGTTGACCAATTTCCTAGGACACTTCCTTTTGAGACAGTGCTAACCTAGTTCGTTAACCAACCCAACTACCCGACAACTCTTTACCTCTTGAGTTTCAGAAAAGGAAGCACATTGCAATCAAATCCCTACTTAACAATCAACACAATAGTTCAAGAGAAACCCTAAACCACTCTATTGCAATTAACCCTAAAGTTAACTACTTTAGATAATTCACCTAAACCGAAAGACATTCGCGGGCAAATCATGCATTAATTATCACTTATGGATCTGTTCAACAACACACATATACATCAAACATGGCACTCATCGGGATTTAATAGAAGTGCAACATCAATCAATTAATTAAAAGCCAAAAACAAAGTCAAAGCATCAATTACTCATCAACTCGGTCTAGGTGGTAGTAAGAGTTTAGCCTACCACCATGTCTAGTACAAAAATCATAATAATAATCATAACTTTGGTCAAGAACATAGTTTTAAACAAACAATTAATCAAGAAAACAATTAGGAAGAAGAACTCGGATCGATGAATGATGTCGAATGATTAAAACCGATCTTCCCGCTTGATCCCCGTTCTTTCTTGCGATCCAATTTCGCCTCTGAATTCCCTGTCGTTCTACCTTTCTTTCTGTCGTCCGCCTGTCTTAATGTTGCGTAGGGTTCTTTTTTAATATATTTCCGTCTCCCCCAAGTAATTCTATCCGTGGCTTTCTTTAATGTATCTTTTGTAAATCACAATTGTAGGATGCGCAGCCCACTACTAATCTCGGAGGCCCAACTCCTTTTAATTGTTTTGTGCTTTGCATAAATTTCATGAAACACTTTCAATTTCTTTTCTTTTTGTTTCTCAAACTCTACGTGAAAAGAAGATGGAGATTCCTTTTAATTTCTTTTTTTTTCTTTTTGTCGATTCCAAATAAAAACCCACGTGAGCAAGGCTATATTAAATTTCATATTTCTAAAATCAGCCCCTATAATGACCATTCAAGCTTCCATCTTTTATACTTAATCCTTTTAGCCCTCCAACTTAGTTGTAATGTCATACCATCCTCTTGGGCCTTTAAAGAAACCTACAATCAAATATATTTTAAACAACTTTGAGCACATTTGACCTAATAAACACACTTAAGAATAACAGACTCAAACTCACACTAAATATACAAAAATGACTCAATAAACTAATTAAAACTAAAATACTAAAACTTAGATAGAAACTAAATAAAAATGACTCAAAACCGACTCAAACACTATACAAATTACACGGGAAAACATGATGTGTTTAACACACATCAATGACCTATTCGATCAGTTGTAAGGGTCAAGCTACTGTTCGAAGATAGATCTTCGTTCCGGATATCACCAACTTAGGGTTCGTGAGGAGGACGTAGCCAAAACTGCCTTCAGAACACGATATGGACATTACGAGTTCCTCGTTATGCCGTTCGGTTTGACTAACGCACCCGTTGTTTTCATGGATCTTATGAATCGTGTTTGTAAACCTTATCTTGACAAATTCGTGATCGTGTTCATCGATGACATCCTAATCTACTCGCGTAGTAAGGATGAGCACGAGGAACATCTAAAACTCATCCTCGAGCTGCTAAAGAACGAGAAGTTATACGCTAAATTTTCCAAATGCGAATTCTGGTTACGAGCAGTGCATTTCTTAGGACACGTCATCAACGCCGCCGGAATCCACGTGGATCCCACAGTTGCTTCGCTATATCACCCACCGAACGCTGCAAATCAAGGAACGAAGCTTGTTGATTCCTCAGTAAGGTATCATGCTCCATCAGCTTCTTCTGGGTAGCTTCATCTCGCGCATTCATCTGTGCCAGGATCTGGGTCTGGTTGGCTATAAGCTCCCTCATCTCTCTCAAACTAGACCCGTCATCTCCTCCACCATGGTTATTTCTCGGAGAAAAACCAGATGGGTTTCCTCCCTCTCGCCATCTTGAATTCTGGCCACTCCTCCACCCTGACTGGAAAGAATTACCGAACTGGTTTCGGTTTCCAATATAATCGACTTGCTCAGCGAGAGCAAGCGGGCAGTCTCGGGTGTCGTGAGTCCCTCTACACAGCTCACATTTGGCTTTGATATGGAGTTTGATTTCTTCTAAAGCCCTATAGATGTTCTCTAACTCCTTAGGCGTCATGGTCTCAGAGCCAATGTGACTGACACTCCGGGTAGATGTAGATGGTGCGAGTGATCTAGTCGGGGCCAAGGTGGCTCTCCGACCTCCGGGTGTCTGCTGTTCAGCAAGTGCAAAGCTCTCGAATAATGATTTGAATTCATCCACAGTGAGCTTTTCCATCATATGCCCTCCAGCCGAAATATTGAAATCCTTCTGAACATGATAAGGAAGTCCATTGTAGAACTTTTCTATGATCGCCCAGTCCGTCAACCCGTGTTGCGTACACTTACTCAGAAGGGTATTGAATCTCTCGTATGCGACCGAATAAGGCTCATCGGGGTCCATTTTGAAGGAATGGATTTCCTCCCGAGTACGTGCAGCCTTGGCTGGGGGATGATACTTTTTCAGGAATTTCAACATCAGATCGTCCCAGGTGGCGATCGAGTTAGGCGGAAGCGTCTCGAGCCACTCGGCGGCTCGAGAGGTAAGGGAGAATGGAAACAAGCGCAAATAGATGGTGTCGTTCGCGACTCCCGTGAGTCCGAACGTGTTGCAGATTCGAATAAAACGCGAGATATGCGTCGGTGCATCTTCGTCTTCACGTCCATGAAACTGAATGGAATTGGTGAGCGCATTGATGATGTGAGACGGAACTTGCCAATTATTGGTGTTGGCAATGTTGGGCTGGGCGATGGCAAACCGAGCGTCGTTGATGCCGGCGCTGGCCTGCTCGTGGACGGTGCGACGTGCCGCCATGGATGAAGGGTCGGGAAATGGAATGGGTTTGGTGTCGCGTGCGATCTGTGTGGAAATGGATGGTTTGGAATGAGTGGTGGAAATGATAAACGCCTCAAGCTCCGTGCGAAGAAGGCGGAACCGTTCACGAATGTCCGCGTCGGGATCAGAAAGAGGTGAAAGCTCAGGTGGACCTCGTGAACGAGTGTGTGGCATAAAACGGGGGAAGACTCAAATAAAAAATTAGAAAAATTTAAACCTAAAAATCTAGACTAAAAACGGGAACCTAAGACTCTAGACACGGAAAAACCCTAAAAGACTCAAAATTTCCTAACGACAACCTAAGTTAATCTTGCTATTGTCAAGTGTCCCCGGAAACGGCGCCAAAAACTTGATGTGCTCGGAACGTACCTAAAAATAACTATTAAAACCTAGACCTAAACTAGACCTAGACACACCTAAATTTTACCGAAACTACCTAAACCTAACCGAACCCTAAGGCAGTGAACCTGTCGGACTGTAGCTAAGCTAAGGCAAGACCGGATATCGAACCCTAGAGACACTCTATGGACAAAACTTAACCTAGACCTAAGAAATGGAAATTTTGAGTAGATTGGATTTGGGTTTTTGGTTTTAGGAACTAAATCAACTTAACTTAACTAACAACTAACTAACAGACGAAAGCAGGAAACCTTAGAGAAATTCAGATGATAGAAGATGTACCACCTAGACCTAGAATCGCAATTGACACCTAAACTTTACCTCGGCTTTAACTAATCTGATGGTGGCTAGTTCACCTTTTAAGTCCTTCCTAGACAGCAAATCTAACGCCCGAACGGGAGTTCACCTTTTGAGTGCATCCTACCTCAACTAAACCTAACCACCCTCGAACCTAATCTAAGACACCTTAGGCTAGCAGGAGCTACCGAAAACTACCATGAATGACACGGAATAACAGGTTGACCAATTTCCTAGGACACTTCCTTTTGAGACAGTGCTAACCTAGTTCGTTAACCAACCCAACTACCCGACAACTCTTTACCTCTTGAGTTTCAGAAAAGGAAGCACATTGCAATTAAATCCCTACTTAACAATCAACACAATAGTTCAAGAGAAACCCTAAACCACTCTATTGCAATTAACCCTAAAGTTAACTACTTTAGACAATTCACCTAAACCGAAAGACATTCGCGGGCAAATCATGCATTAATTATCACTTATGGATCTGTTCAACAACACACATATACATCAAACATGGCACTCATCGGGATTTAATAGAAGTGCAACATCAATCAATTAATTAAAAGCCAAAAACAAAGTCAAAGCATCAATTACTCATCAACTCGGTCTAGGTGGTAGTAAGAGTTTAGCCTACCACCATGTCTAGTACAAAAATCATAATAATAATCATAACTTTGGTCAAGAACATAGTTTTAAACAAACAATTAATCAAGAAAACAATTAGGAAGAAGAACTTAGATCGATAAATGATGTCGAATGATTAAAACCGATCTTCCCGCTTGATCCCCGTTCTTTCTTGCGATCCAATTTCGCCTCTGAATTCCCTGTCGTTCTACCTTTCTTTCTGTCGTCCGCCTCTCTTAATGTTGCGTAGGGTTCTTTTTTAATATATTTCCGTCTCCCCCAAGTAATTCTATCCGTGGCTTTCTTTAATGTATCTTTTGTAAATCACAATTGTAGGATGCGCAGCCCACTACTAATCTCGGAGGCCCAACTCCTTTTAATTGTTTTGTGCTTTGCATAAATTTCATGAAACACTTTCAATTTCTTTTCTTTTTGTTTCTCAAACTCTACGTGAAAAGAAGATGGAGATTCCTTTTAATTTCTTTTTTTTTTCTTTTTGTCGATTCCAAATAAAAACCCACGTGAGCAAGGCTATATTAAATTTCATATTTCTAAAATCAGCCCCTATAATGACCATTCAAGCTTCCATCTTTTATACTTAATCCTTTTAGCCCTCCAACTTAGTTGTAATGTCATACCATCCTCTTGGGCCTTTAAAGAAACCTACAATCAAATATATTTTAAACAACTTTGAGCACATTTGACCTAATAAACACACTTAAGAATAACAGACTCAAACTCACACTAAATATACAAAAATGACTCAATAAACTAATTAAAACTAAAATACTAAAACTTAGATAGAAACTAAATAAAAATGACTCAAAACCGACTCAAACACTATACAAATTACACGGGAAAACATGATGTGTTTAACACACATCAATGACCTATTCGATCAGTTGCAAGGGTCAAGCTACTGTTCGAAGATAGATCTTCGTTCCGGATATCACCAACTTAGGGTTCGTGAGGAGGACGTAGCCAAAACTGCCTTCAGAACACGATATGGACATTACGAGTTCCTCGTTATGCCATTCGGTTTGACTAACGCACCCGCTGTTTTCATGGATCTTATGAATCGTGTTTGTAAACCTTATCTTGACAAATTCGTGATCGTGTTCATCGATGACATCCTAATCTACTCGCGTAGTAAGGATGAGCACGAGGAACATCTAAAACTCATCCTCGAGCTGCTAAAGAACGAGAAGTTATACGCTAAATTTTCCAAATGCGAATTCTGGTTACGAGCAGTGCATTTCTTAGGACACGTCATCAACGCCGCCGGAATCCACGTGGATCCCACAAAAATTGAAGCCATTAGGAATTGGAGTCCGCCTTCAAACCCCTCGGAGATTCGACAATTTCTTGGCCTTGCCGGTTATTATCGACGATTTATCGAAAACTTCTGCAAAATAGCTCAGCCGTTGACCGCCCTGACCCAGAAAAATAAGAAATTTATTTGGGATGCTAAAGCCGATCAATCCTTCCAGACGCTAAAACAGAAACTGTGTAACGCACCCATACTGGCCTTACCGGAAGGAAGTAACGATTTCTGTGTTTCCTGCGACGCCTCTCACCAAGGTCTCGGTTGCGTACTCATGCAACGTGACAAGGTCTTCGCCTATGCGTCCCGACAGTTAAAAGTTCATGAGAAGAATTACACTACTCACGATCTGGAACTTGGAGCTGTTATCTTTGCCCTTAAGATTTGGAGACACTACCTATACGGCACTGAATGCAAGATCATTACCGATCACAAGAGTCTTCAACATATCTTAAACCAGAAGGAGTTGGACATGCGACAACGTCGTTGGGTCGAACTGCTCAGTGATTATGACTATGAGATCCTGTACCATCCTGGAAAGGCAAACGTTGTGGCGGATGCTCTGAGCAGGAAAGAGCGTGTTAAACCCCTTCGTGTGCGATCTCTTGCCCTGACCGTTCATACCAACCTTACCACTCATGTCCTGGCCGCACAAACTTGTCACACCCCAATTTTCTTAATTCAGCGGAAGTCTTATGTGGCGGTGTTCAAAGTTGGTAACCCATGCGTTTTAGTAACTAGTAATATAATAAAAGATAAAAACAACATTTTATTTATCAATGGATAACATAGTCATCCATGTTACGGTCCCTTACATCATCATTACTAAAACGTTTACATTAAGTACAAAAGAGAACACACAACAACTTCGTCTTTGGTATACCGGGTCCATCTCTCAAGACAAGCATCATGTACCTAAAAAAAGGCATTAACAAACGGTGTCAACCAAAAGGTTGGTGAGTTCACAATTTAATTCCACAATCACCGTATAGATCCCTTGATTACATTTCCATTTATTCTTATTCTCTTGCCCACATTTCATTTCACTTTATACCAAATAATGAGTTTAGCGACAAGTATGGTTCATAAGCTAGCTAGGCATTATGATGTACAATTAAACGTTAAGCTCTAAATCAACGCTAGACCAATGTTCGAAAGTATTTACCACCCTGTTGCGCGACCAGAGCGACTGATCAGTGGTATGGGGGTCAACCCGATAGATCTATCAATACTTCTCACGCTTCTTTTAATGATTCTAGACGGCGGACTTATTGCACCATACTTTTTGCAATTTTGCACCATACTCTTTGCAATTTTGGCCAGGCTCATCTTTTTATGAGCGTCCATACCATTACTTACGTTTAATCATACCAACACATCCATTTGTCAACTCAATTTTCCCAATTAACTTTATCCCACTTTAATTTAACTTTAGTAAAAACGTGTATTAAAAGAGGGATTCGAGTGAACTCACCTTTGCTTGTAAAGTACTAGCTTGGCTTCTAAATAAGCAAATTCAGGTATCTTGGTCCTATTTTTATTAGGATCAGATTAGTTAGGCAATTCTACTTAACTAATGTGACAAATTCTGAATTTTCAATTTATTTGGGCAAAATGACGATTTTGCCCTTATTCGACTAATTTCAACAAATAAAGCAAAAGAAACTAGTCTTTACTCACGGAATTTTATGCTAAGGCTCAATATAAGTTATCATACTTAATTATCATCATTCCAAACATTATAGCACTTATTTTCTAATTTTTCTCTATTTTATGCTAAATTACCCATTTTTACGGCTTTTTCGGTGACGGGTTTTATCCAATTTTTCTCCAATACTTAAGTTTCTATTTCCACATCATTTTTATATGTTTCCTAAACATTATAAATCTGTTCCAAGTCTTTTAGCTACTGATCTAAATTATTTTCCCATTTTATACCTTATTTTACTAATTTTACACGTTTTATTGCATTATTTTCATCGTCTTAAGGGTTCGGGTGCCATTTTCATCTAGGTTTTTAATTATTCTCACTTATATTAGTTTTCTACTGTCCAAAATAGGTCCTCAATTTATTTCATATTATATCTCCAATTTATTCTATTTTTAAGCATTTTTAGCCATTTTAAGCATATAAATTCCATTTTAATTATTAAATAAATTCCAAAAATTCTAGGAAATTTTTATAACTCATATCTACTGATAACTAATATTCCTTTACTGAACAAACTAGATTTTTCGGATTTTTGACATATTTTTACATTTTCCATTCATTTAATGCATTTAAGGCTTTAAAAAGTCTTCTCCTAATCATTACTTTATCTCCGTTCCTTTACACCAAGTTTTTATTACATGATTTGGTGACTTTTTATCATAAATAATCGGAAAATTGGATTTTAATAATATGAGTTTTAACTCATTGTCGGATAATAATACGAGTTTCAAAGTTGACGGACAATAATACCATTTAATGAGGTGGGTGTCAATAATGAAATGCCGTTAGTTGAACCCTAACGGTGTTAGTGAATTGCTGACGTGGCACTCAATGGGGGACCATTTTTGTAATTTCTAAAAATAAAGGGTATGTTTTGTAAATTGTATAAAATGAGTTTTGTAAATTGTATAAGCCCCTTCATTTTTAAGAATTACAAAAAGAGTCCCTCATTAAGTGCCACGTCGGCAAATCACTAACACCGTTAGGGTTCAACTAACGGCATTTCATTATTGACACCCACCTTATTAATTGGTATTATTGTCCGCCAACTTTGAAACTCGTATTATTATTCGTCAATGAGTTAAAACTCATATTATTAAAATCCAATTTTCCTAAATAATCTGACCTCTTTTTAATTTTTATAATTTTTATCCATTTTATATAATACTCACATATTTATGCATAAAATTTTCAAGTATTATATATTTAATATATACCACTCGTGTTTCCTCATAACCGACCATTATAGGCGGGATTACCATGAGAAATAGTCACGGGGTTTCATCTTAGTGACAATCGTTACCGACCGTGTAGGCGTCATTGACGACCATGAGGCGGGTTTACTACAATTGTAACACTAAGTCTTGATTTTATTTAACCTTTTTATTCCAAATTCATGTATATATATATATATATATATATATATATATATATATATATTATATATATTTCGGATTTTATTAAAAATCCAAGAGTTTCACAACTTAATATCCTTTATACATATCATTTTCATATAACCAAGATCAAAGATTATCAAGTTTCTAGAGTAAATCATCATCATATTAACACATAAAATCACATAAATCATAGATTTTAGCTCATGCATGTATCATCTAACTTACTAGTTTTTATTTTTATCCATGAAACTTGAGTTTTAACCTTGAGATTTCTCATGGATCTTTCTTTAAAAGTCTTTATTTGAAGTTAGATCTTACATGCATGTGGGTTTTTAGATGATCAAACCCTAATACTAAGCTTAACACACAAAAACACACACTAACACACACATCACGATTTTTGTGTGTGTGAGTGGAGTTTTTCACATAAATCTTTGTGTTTTGAAGCTTAATCCTTCCAAATCTACCATAACTTATCAAAACTTGATGTTGGTTCTTGGATTTGGAAGTGGGTTTTGAGATTTAGAAGAAAATTAGATGAAGTTTGCTTACTTTGAAGCTAGAGAGAGAGTAAGTGTTCTTGGTTCTTAAAGAAGATGGATGAAGATGGGATGAAGATTCAAAGGAGTGTTCTTGAGTTTGGATGAAGATTTGAAGATTGTGTGTGTTTTAGTGAGAGTAGAAGTGAGGTGAATGAGTGTGAGGGGGGGGGGGGGTGTGTGGGCCGTAAATAGGAGGGAGAGGGGAGGTGAGTGTAAATTTTTTTTTTAACTTTATTTATATGCATGTGTGTAGAGATTTTAAAAAATCTAGTAATGATAACTTACTTACTTATCATTACATGTACACCACATCACATAAATGTAATTTATTTTTACACTCCATCCACATAAATATATATTTACGACACATACATATGCACACACATACATCTCTTTCAATTTTTATAAACTTCTAATAACACACAGTGTATGTCGTGTTTCACGGGTATTTTTCCGAATCCAATAAATTCCAACCATTATATCAAAATTCATAATTTTAAATTACGCTCAGAACCATATGACTATTTTTCAGTTTCGTCGTACTTGGTCGGAGACCAAAAGTAGTGACATTTTTACATGGTTCAAATTCATTATTGGCGTAATTTTCTCTAATTTATCACCAACCGAATGTATAACCTTTTTCTAAAGGCTTTAACTCATATACATTCATAACTTAAAACAAAACGAAATATTTTATTCGTTTCGTTTATCGGTTAACAGTTACGAGATTATAATATTCAAATAATCCACATAATCATAATTAATTCTAAATAAGCCGTAATAAATCCTAGATTATCATTTTTAATCTAAAATTAAAGTGACGGATGTCACAGTCTCCCCCCGTTTAAGAAATTTCGTCCCGAAATTTAATCCTAAGACGTGCCTTTTTGCTTTCGACAGAAAAGTTGGGAATACTTTCTTTTCTATTTGGTCCACTCGTTCCCAAGTGAACTCAGAACCATACTTCGAATTCCGCCAACTTTATATGGGTTCCTCTTAACTATCGAATCTTCCAATCCTACACACCTATTGGTTCCTTGCTAAATCAAAGCTTGTCATCAATCTTAATCTCGCCTGGGGGTAAGATTAGGATTTTGTCAGACAACACTTCTTTAGGTTAGACACGTTGAACACGTCGTGTATTCATTCCAATTCAAGTGGAAGCAATATCCTATAAGCCACATGGCCAATTCGAGCCGTACTTTCGAAAGATCCAATGTATCGCGGGCTTAACTTGCCTCTCTTTCTGAATCGAATCGTGTCCTTCCATGGAGAAACCTTTAGCATAACATGGTTTCCCATTCTAAATGCTAACGGTCTTCTTTCATAACAAACGCATCTAAATTGTCAATCCTAAAGCACGAATATTCAAAGGTTTCGTTCTTGGTATCGTACAAATAGTGTCTCCAAATATTTAGAGTAAACGCTACAACCCCAAGGTTCTAAGTCGTGGGTTGTGTAATTCTTCTCGTGCACTTTGAGTTGTCGTGACGCATAGGCTATCACTTTGTCTTTTTTGCATAAGCATGCATCCAAGACCTATTCGTGATGCATCACAATAAACTGCAAATTCGTCCATTCCTTTGGGCAAGAATAGGATGGTGCACTACATAACTTAGACTTCAACGTTTGGGAAACGTCCTCCTGCTTCTGCGTCCAGTCGAACTTCTTATCTTTTTGAGTTAGCAAAGTCAAAGGTTGGGCTATTCGAGAGAAATTCTCAATGATCCTTCTGTGGTAACCTGACTAAACCCAAAAATTGTCGTATTTCCGTTGGAGACTTCGGTGCTTCCCAATTCTTCACTGTATCTACCTTTGCTGGTTCTATGTGTATGCCTTTTTCATTGGTGACGTGGCCGAGAAAATGGGCTTCTCGCGTCCAAAAGTCATACTTAGAAAACTTTGCATACAATTTCTCTTTCCTTTACAATTCGAGGATTAATTTCAAATGAGTTTTATGATCTCTCTTGGTTTGTGAATAGACTAAGATGTCGTTAATATAGACAATCACAAATTTATCCAAATAGGGTTTGCACTCCCTTTTCATAATATCCATGAATATGGCCGGTGCAGAACCAGTGATAAGGTCGACCCTAAATTCTATTTGCCTTGCCGGAGATAATCCTGGTAAATCCTTGGGAAATATGTTTGAATATTCTCGAATAA
The DNA here is from genome assembly GCA_039602395.1 of Deinandra increscens subsp. villosa. NCBI lineage: Eukaryota > Viridiplantae > Streptophyta > Magnoliopsida > Asterales > Asteraceae > Deinandra > Deinandra increscens. Next base: position 39,233 of record JBCNJP010004338.1, read on the forward strand.
CAGGAATATCTTCAAGCTCGCCCTTATTAGTTTTGGTATCCATAACGTTAACTAAGAATGCATAACATCTTTTGCATCTTCATGACGTTTACTACTTTTACTCTAGCACCGCTTTGATTGCCATGAATCGCTAGTGTGTTACCATTTGGGCTTGGCAACCATACTAACTATTCAGAGCTTATTATCTCGGCATGATGTTTGGACAACTAGGTCATTCTAACTATTATGTCGAAGCTACCTAATTCTTATAGGCGGTAAATCGGTTTCGAAGCTACGACCTTCTAAGAGTAGACTATAATTACAGACAACTCTCCATTAAGCTAATTTTTATCGCGTACTTATTGCTTAATTTACTAGCTTTAAATATAAGGAGAGGTCTAAATTTCGTTAGAAACTAATATCAAATCCGGTGTCGAATAGTACGTAAGCGTAATGGTTGTTGACAAAGAGCGTACCGATCACAACTGCTGATCCTCGTGAGTCGCTCCTGCGTTCATCTCAAATGCTTTTCCTCGATTGTTCTGCTCTCGAGGCCTTGAACATTGCCTGCTGAAGTGGCCGTTCTCTCCACAATTGAAACACCTCCTGTATCGCCGTTCTTCCTCCGTTGGGATCCTGGCATAGCATTCCTGGCTCCAATGACCAAATCGGTTACATTTAGTGCACTTCTTGCAGTTCCCAGCGTGATTTCTTCCGCATGTCTTGCATAATGGTTTCTGATTCTCGTTCGTGTTGGGTTTATTGGTGTTAGCCGCAAACACCTGACCAGATTCCTTTCCTTTCTTGTTTCCTTCCCGACGGTCTGAATTCCTAGATCTACTTCGCTTGCCATTATGAGACTCCTGCTCAGTTTGCACTTCTGACGATTTCTGAATTCTAGATTACTTCGCTTGCCATTATGAGACTTCGCTTGCCACTATGAGACTCCTGCTCATTTTCCTTCGCGTAACGCATCATCGGTTAGTGACCTGGCAAGAGAAATGGCATCTTGGATGGTGGTTGGCTTAGCCGACGTAACCATGCCCCTAATTTGAGGAACCAGTCCCCAAATGTAACGTTCGATGCGAGCGTATTCAGGCGTGACCATTCGTGGTACAAGTCTAGCTAATTCTATGAATCGAGAAGTGTATTCTCTAATTCCCGCACCTTCCATCTTGAGGTTCCAAAATTCAGTCTCTAATTTCTGAATTTCCTGACGCGGACAATATTCTCTCATTAGCATATCCTTTAGCTCGTCCCATGTGAGCCGATGTGCCGTTTCCTCTCCGAGACTCTGAACTTGCGAGTTCCACCAGGATAGAGCTTCGTCGCGGAATGAACATGTCGCGTACAAAACTTTTTGGGTTGAACTACATCCACTAATAGCCATCACGGATTCCATCTTCTCTATCCATCGGATGATGTCTAGAGGACCTTCCAACCCACTAAAAGGTCGAGGGTTACACCCTTGGAATGCCTTGTAGGAACATCCGTGAGTTCGGCTTCCTAAGCCCTGCTCAATGGTACCATGCCCTCGTCCTGTTTCATCTTTGTGTTGTGCAAGGGCTGCATTCACGTGTTGTGAAATCAGGCGAGCTAACTCCTCAGTGGTTGAGGGTAATCCGGCTTCTGGTCCACTAGCGTCTTGACGGGCTTCGGTTGCCATTACTTATCTATTGTTATAAAAACAAGACAAGAGTTTCGCATATTAGTGTTTGCAAGCAGTAATATTATAACAATTCAAAAATAACCTACGTCTTATATCCAAAATACTACTAATTCATGGTTTCAATGTCCTAAAGAAAAACACCAAATACTAATTCTGAATAAACACAATCAAGGCAGCCCTAATTGGTTTCTTATGGGGTATGCATTTGTGACATATTTATCCCGAACTAAATAAATACTCAACAATTATTTAATAGTTCGATAATTCATTATATAATAACAATACTAAACTTTTGGTCTTGTGGATCGGTATACCTCGTTGTTGTGCTTTCTTTTTGCAAACCTTTATCTTTTAGGTTATAGTCGAGAATTTTCTTTTTTTTAAAAATCTCTAGTTCACTATAACCATAGGCTCTGATACCAACTTCTGTCACACCCCAATTTTCTTAATTCAGCGGAAGTCTTACGTGGCGGTGTTCAAAGTTGGTAACCCATGCGTTTTTAGTAACTAGTAATATAATAAAAGATAAAAACAACATTTTATTTATCAATGGATAACATAGTCATCCATGTTACGGTCCCTTACATCATCATTCCTAAAACGTTTACATTAAGTACAAAAGAGAACACACAACAACTTCGTCTTTGGTATACCGGGTCCATCTCTCAAGACAAGCATCATGTACCTAAAAAAAGGCATTAACAAACGGTGTCAACCAAAAGGTTGGTGAG
>JBCNJP010004340.1:0-21109 GCA_039602395.1 Deinandra increscens subsp. villosa
TGGGTAATTGTTGATGCATGAACCTTGTGTGGCCGTTACTGTTCGAATTGACGAACAGACTGATTTGAGAGTGGACAAAGTCTGGGGTCCGAGCCTCGGCCGAACTCAAATGCATGAACCTTGTGTGGCCGTTACTGTTCGAATTGACGAACAGACTGATTTGAGAGTGGACAAAGTCTGGGGTCCGAGCCTCGGCCGAACTCAAGGTTCGGAGGCTCCGAACCTTGGCCGAACTCCAGGTTCGGAGGTCCCAGGTTCGGCCCAGAATGAAATAGTATAAATAGTGAAGTCTTTGTATTTGATTGTAAGTTTTTTTGTCCAGTGTCTTCTCAGATCAATGTGTTGAGAGGGGAGGTTCTGTCCGACCTCCCCCGGAGCTTAATTGTTTGTATACTCCTTCGGTTTATGTAATCATTCAACACAATATATGACAAAACTTCCGTCTTGTTATTATCTACCATAGAATCGATCCTTAAATGCTTTTTCAAGTGGTATCAGAGCTGTTGGCTCTTTCTATGGTCGAAATCTATCGTTTTTCTTCATTTCGAGACGTTAAATCTTCGGTTAGGGGTGATTGGAAGTGTTTCTGTTTGGTTTTTAATCAATCGAGTCTTCCTGAGTCATGTTTTTACCTAACAGAAGCATCTGGTTGTTCAAATTCGATCAAATTCTGAATCTAGTGCGTTTTTCCACGTTCGGCCGAACTCCACGTTCGGTGTAACTGCTCCGAACTCCAGGTTCGGAGTACGCTCGGTGTAACCGCTCCGAACTCCAGGTTCGGAGTACGCTCGGAGGTCCCGAAGGCCAGTTTCGGAGGGTCCGAAGGTCAGGTTCGGAGATAGCTCCGAAGGTCAGGTTCGGACTAGGTCCGAAGGTCAGTTTCGGAGAGGGTCCAGGGGCTGCCGCCCCTTGGACCCCGCTTCTCAGGGGCGCTGCCCCCGAACCCCCGTTAGATGGGAATTTCAAAGAAGCGGATCAGTTATCGAGTTTACCCTTGATTTGGTAGCTGTGGGGTGTTATGTTTGAAGAAAATCCAGATTCCGATACTTGTTACGAGTTAGTGATCGAATTTCAAGAAATGAGTTTGTGAGTAGTCATTGTTGTTCTTGATGATGGACAGAGATTCAAGAATACGTGTTTCTGATGATGGACAGAGATTTGGAGACATGGTTATGATTACTTGGGAACGTTTGTCGGAGATTATCTTTTTACACAAACTGAAGATTAATGAGATTAAAGATTCCGTTGCGGGCCACTTGAGTTTATCATTCCACTACAAGAATGCGGGGTTTGGAATCATAAGAAATTGAAGATTTGAATATGTCACTTATTTAGGGGGAAATTGGGGACCCTTTCATAATTGAAAAAGTGAATATTCAAAAGCAATCAGTTCAGGGATGATGGTGGTTTTTGATCTTCATGGAAATGTGGTATATTCTGATGTTCGTGCAAACCGATATGTCAAAGTTTTCAATTATGGTTTGGAACTTTCCGTCTTGTTATTATCTACCATAGAATCGATCCTTAAATGCTTTTTCAGTAATGCAGCCTGGAGTGTCCAGTAGGCCTTGTGATCATATTCAAGCTCATTATAATCAGCTTCAACATATTTGTCTAGTGGTTTTGGTATTTGCACTTCGGCATCATCAGCAGATTGAACAGTTGGACTATAAGGACCTACAGTCAACCTGTTCCAAATGCGTCTGTCTAGGCTTCTAACAAAACCTTCCATCCTGAGTTTCCAAGTATCAAAGTCATCAGGAGTGAAAATTGGTGGTTTGTTAGAGCTACCATTTAGTGAACCAAGAGTTAAGTCAGTCATTGTGAAAAACAGTTTGTAAAACAGAAAAAGCTTGTAAAAAAAAACTCAAGTGAGCAAGTAAAGTATCAACTTTGAAGCACTAGAAGTCTTCAAAGTGTAGAGCCAAAGCTCTGATACCACTTGTAGGACCGTTGATTACTCAGAGAAATAATCAAGAACAAGAACTCTTTACATGCAGATCACAACCATGCGGAATGAAGTTGTATCATACTTGTTTTTACTTAAGCTTTGTTTTACTTATACTTGTAGTTTGAATGTATTGATTACATAAACTAGTGAACACAAGATAATAAATTTCTCGGTACTATTTGCATTAACTCAAGTTCAAACTGTTACAAGTGTAAGCACTGAAATGGGTTACAATTTGGTACTTGTGAATGAACTAGCTAACAACTATAAATAGTACTAAGGAGATCAACTACAGCCGTTGATCTCATACGGGCTAATCTAACCGTATATAAAAGTCAAACAATAAACTTACTAAAAGAACATTAGTAAACATACAAAAGAGGAAATGTGCAAAATGCATTTATCTATAAGTAGGAGACGGCTAGGATGTGACTTTGGAAGAATGAAAGTTGTTGCAGGTCTGAATTCTGCAAAAGTAATATTCCAGTACTTTTCCGGTTGAACTCTTTATTCTGTTGGATAAAAGAGTTCACCCGGAAATGTTCTTCCGGTTGAGCTTCCGGTTGACAAAAGCTTCCGCTTGAGCGTTCTTCCGCTTGAACATATCTTCAACCGGAAATCTTCGTCTTGATCCGGTTGACTCAGAAAATCATTTCCTTACAACGTCACCTAATTCTGGTTGAAAATACTATATCCCTGATGTACCAGTGAAGAATAAATCGTATGAAGGAACGTTATTCATCTCGCTTGATCATGCATTAAACTATTATCAGTATTATGCTAGACTTTCTGGATTTAGTGTGCGTAAGTCTACAGAGAGGTATGATCGATTTGGTGTTAGCACACAGAAACAGATTGTATGTTCTCAAGAAGGTTTTAATGAAAAAAATAAGGTTGACACACTTAATGACAATGCTAAGCAAAAAGCATCTAGAATTAGTGTGTCTAAAAGAGTTGGATGTAAGGCAGAGATGTGTGTGGTGTTTGAATGCAATTTGTGGTATGTGAAGAAATTTGTTGAAAAGCATAATCATCCTTTTGTTGATGATCAGGATATGCATTTCCTTGTATCATCTAGGAAACTGACCCATTTGCATAAACACATCATTAACAACATGTCTAGGATGAATGTTGGTCCTGTAAGAAGCTTTTAATATGATGAGCGAAATTTATGGTGGTTTTGAGGAAGTTGGTGTGTCAAGGGAAGATTTTAAAAATTATAGGAAGAAATATAACAATTTGATTGTCGAGTATGATGTTGAAATGGCTGTATATCATTTAACGAGGAAGAAAGAGTACTTGCCAAACTTTTCATGTGAGTATATTACTGATGATGATAACTATTTGAGGGGTTTGTTTTGGGCTGATGAGCTTGGGAAGAAGAACTACCATATATTTGGGGAGGTGATGTCATTTGATGCAACTTACTGCTCAAATAAGTAAAAACATTTTTTTAATTATTTATTTGATCAGCATGGCGTTTTTTTTTGTTTTCGTGAATACTATTTTTTTCAATCAGCTAAAGTGTTTGCAGTTTGTATAGGTACTCTATGGTGTTTGTACCATTCCCAGGGATTGACAACCATTGTTGCAATGTAACATTTTGTGGAGCCTTACATGGCTCAGAAACAACAGAATCATATGTGTGGTTGTTAAGGTGTTTTCTGAAAGCATTTTTCAAACAACCTAAGGTGGTTGTGACAGAGCAAGACCCTGCTATGACTAAAGCAATTGAGTTGGTTTTTAAAGAATCAAGACATCGGTTTTGTATGTGGCATATTATGAACAAGCTTTCGATAAAGGTATGGTGTTTTTTATAGGCAGTTTTTGTATTTTTTTTATGTATCTTTCCAATGCTAGTTTATTTTTCTATGAACAAATAATCGACATTCAATCATAAAAAAAAGAAGGGAAAAACTTACTGTCGTGTTTTTGCAGTTTATCCGCCATCGTCGCTTTGATTATCGGTTGTTTAAGTCAAAAAAATTTAAAAGATTTGCGTCGAATCCTTGCGTTTTTGGGGAGCTGATTTTTTGGTGGAGTGATTTTTGTTCCGCCAATTTGAATTCGCTTATTTTAAAGAAATAAAACAAATTAATTGAGACGTGATTTTGGATTTGACTATTTTACCCTCGAAGCCACACGCCCACGATTCAAGCGTGCCTAAAATGGGAAATAATTACACATTACACCCCTCCTTGATCTCGGCCGTTGATTTCCAGATCCGACGCACCTGGTGCGTCCGTAGGTGATGTAGTATATTTATGTGATGTAGCCTAACTCTTCTCTCTCTCTCTCTCTCTCTATATATATATATATATATATATATATATATAGGGAAAGGATCCTGCGAAAATACCCTTTTTTGTGAGAACTGCGTAAACAAATCTTAAAACCTACATAACTTTTTCATACGTTAATATTTTTTATAAAAATTTGCACCAAAAGTCTTAAAATTATATTATATTTAATCCTATAAAATTTTTAAAAAACTTAACGTTTTTTTTTATTTTTTAAAATATTTTTTTTGTGTGGTGCACATGTGCATCACATATATGAGGGTTTTTTTATTTGGTGTGGTACACATGTGTATCATTAAAAAAACACAAAAAAATAACAGAAATATAACACATATGGTGCGCGTCTTAGAGAAAACAAATATTAACTCATACTAAAGTATGAGTTTTTTTTGTGGTACACATTTATAGATTTTTTATATATATATATATTTTTGATTAAAAACTGAAATAAAAAATAAAAAATAAAAAAACGTTAACTTTTTTTTTGTTTTTATAGAATTAAAGATAACATAATTATAAGACTTTTGGTGAATTTTTTTATATATTAACGTATGAAAAAGTTATGTTGGTTTTAAGATGGTTTTCGCGTTTTCGCAAAATATATGCGTGCGAAGCATGCGAAGGGAGGTAAATTTGTTCGCGTGGGTTTGATGATAATCACGCAAGTTATATTGATAATCACGTAAGTTATTTTTTCATAATCATGCAAGTTATATTTCATAATCATGCAAGTTATACGAGAGTACATAGACGAACTTTAAAAAAAGAAGTTTTTTCTTTAAAAAAAAAGTATAGCAATACTATACTCGAATTAAAGATAACAGAATGCCCGATTTTATGGTGAATTTTTTGTAGAAAAATAATGTCGTATAAAAAAGTTATGGACGTTTAAAAAAACGGAAAATTGGATTTAAATAATCCGAACTATCTACTGTTGGACGGAAATAATCCCAACTGAAAATATTCTTTTTGGCAGTCCCAACTATTTACCATATTTTTTATAATAAACTTTCCGTTAAATTTTTTTAACCCCGTTAGTCATGGCTTACGTGGCATCCTACATGGACTGCCCAGTTGGCATTAAAATCAATTAATTTTAGTTATTATTTAATAAATGAATGATTAAAAGGTTGGCATGCGGTGGAAACCAACCTGTTGGAATAAATGAATCCGACAAACACAACCACGGCATCACACGGAAAGCCGGCGATCGGAATAGTTTTCTCGAAGCTCCGGTGCTTCCGTGGCCTACTAATTAAGCTTTCAAATACGGTCAAAGCTAATGCCTAAATGCACATAACAACCAAACAGTTCAGTTAAAGATCTGCGAATTAAATAAAACTGAATCTACCGGAATAAGTGAAGGTTTCCGGTGAACCGCGTTTTAGTTACCAGAATGTTAGCGTCCACCGAAATCATTCGACCAGTAGAGGTGACAATCTGGATGTAGATCTCCACGGAATCGCCGGAGACATTGTCGGATTCGGGAGGAGATGCCGGTCTTCTACACATCTTGTCGGAGAATAGTGACGGCGCAAGTATTATGGAATTGAAGATGTTGTGAGTGATTGTCGATTTGGAGTGATCATTTGACAGATTAGTGCACCAAGGGTTAGGGAGGAAGAAGATGTGCGACAGATCGATTTGGAGTGATCGTTTGGAGTAGATGAAGAAATGACGTTTTTTCAGTAGCAGGGAGGAAGAAGATGTGCAATTTAGGGTTTTAATCCCAAATCCCCCAAATCGAATTTGCGTTTTTTTAACATATTTGAGAAATAAATAAATAGCACATAAAAGGGAATGCCACATCATTTAAAATGCCAACTGGGCAGTCCATGTAGGATGCCACATAAGCCATGACTAACGGGGTTAAAAAAACTTAACGGAAAGTTTATTATAAAAAATATGGTAAATAGTTGGGACTGCCAGAAAGAATATTTTCAGTTGGGATTATTCCCGTCCAATAGTGGATAGTTCGGATTATTTAAATCCAATTTTCCTAAAAAAACTAGGGGAACTTGAAAAAAGTCAAAATTATAGGCTATACCCACATTCTAGCCCTCCACCTCTTTTCACGCTTTAAATTTTTTTCTTGTTTTTGAATTAAATTTGGACTAAATCTGAACCATTAATCTCTTAGATTAATGGTTGAGATGACTTCCTACACTTCTCACGAAAGAAGCCATTTGTATTTGAACTATCACACACACACATATATAAATAAATAAATAAATAAATATATATTGGGGGTATATATATATATATATATATATATATATATATATATATATATATAGGGGAAAGTTATTGTACAAAAGGAACTTTCTGTGCAAAGTATGCGAATGAGGGTAATATTGTTCGCGTACGCTTGATAATCACGCAAGATCTTGCCACTGTGTTTTTTGTAACAAAATGGTGTCAAAAGGGCAATTGTCACCATTTTGCTACCAAAATATGAATGGTGTCAAAAGAGAAATTATCACCATTTTGCCACCAAATATGTTATAAAAAAAACCTCTGTACACACAAGTCATAATCACGCAGGTTATATTACATAATCAGACTAACTTAAAAAAAAGTTTTGCCACCAAATATGTTTTGGTAGCAAAATGGTGTCAAAAGGGCAATTGTCACCATTTTGCCATCAAATATGTTGTAAAAAAACCTATGTACACACAAGTCATAATCACGCAAGTTATATTACATAATCATGAAAGTTTTACGATGACGAACTTAAAAAAAATTTGCCACCAAATATGTTTTGGTAACAAAATGGTGTCAAAAGGGGAATTGTCACCATTTTACCACCAAATATGTTATGAAAATATATATACATAATTACGCAAGCTTTATTTGATAAGCAATTGCCATCATTTTGCCACCAAATATGTTGTAAAAAATGTACAGGTCATAATCACACAAGTTATTGATAATCACGCAAGCTTTATTCCCATAAGCAATTATCAACAGTTTGCCATCAAAATATGTTTTGGTAGCAAAATGGTGTCAAAAAGGCAATTGTCACCAATTTGCCACCAAATACAATAATCATGCATGCTTTAGTTCATAATCACGCAAACGTCGCCTGGACAAAAAAAATTAGCTTCAAAAAAATTATAGCAATACTATACTCGAATGAAAGATAATTAAATGCTCGTTTTTATGGAGTAATTTTTTTAGAAAAAAAATGTCGTATAAAAAAGTTATAGACGTTTAAAAAATTGGGGGGAACTTGAAAAAAGTGCTATACCAATTTTACCCCTCAGCTCACTCCATGCTTAAAATTTCCTTTTTTATTTTTGTAACAGATCTGGACTAAATCTAAACCATTGATTTCTTATATCAATGGCCCAAAAGAATTCGCACATAAATAACACTTTATATTTGAACTTTCATATATATATATACTAGTCTTTGATACCCGTGCATCGCACGGCTGAGATTTAAAAAAATATATATAAACAAAAACAATAACATCTACAATCAACATGAATCCTCCTTGTCACAAAGAGCTGAAACCTTAGCAAAAAAATTTAGGATTTTTAACCCTTCTTAAAAGTTGGAAAAATATTATAAGTTTTATCAAATTGATTAGTATAAAAGGTATGGGTACAATCAAGGTTGCAGAAGTCGCTAGGCGCTACCAAGTCGGTCGACAGGGGAGTTGTGAATACTCAGGCCTACGCGGGAAGTACTCGGGAGTACTTGGACATGGTAATTATAATGAAATTAAATTTCTTGGATTATATACATGATCAAATACTAATTCTTATAACAAAATATGTTTTAGTTAATATATATCAATAAATGTTCCACAACCAATAGCATTATTAGCCTTGCATAGTGGCGGAATCAACTTTTTGTTTTTATATAAGTCACAATATAACGTGTACCATTAAGTTTGTCCGAATGCGCCTACCCTAGGCGGATTATTGTCAAGGCGCCTCAGCAACCCACCGCCTAGCGACTACTCGGACACCTAGACCGATTTTTGCAACAGTGGGTACAATTAAAACATGGCCAATTCAACCCTAAATAACTAAATGGGGTATTATTTTTTTTATCAGTTTAAGTATTTTTATGAGTGGAATATATTAGTATTTCATATAACCGGTAGCACTTTGTTGTATATTTTTTTAAAACAGCGCCTTCTTAGTCGAACTTAGTGCTCAACCCACCACAATGACGCAAGTGTCAAATGACCAAAATTAATAATAGTTAACATTAAAAAGTATTTATGTAAATGTAGCAATGACTATACAATCTATTTCATTAAATGATTACCTGCACAAAGGACAAAATTATAGCAATCCCTAAGAGGACAAACGAAATTGGCAAGTAGAATATTGAAAATGAATGGCAGAGAATCATCAATTGTGTAGAGATCTGAAGACAGCCTAAATAACCAATCAACATGTACAATTAAAAGGGTGAAACTGGTCTTATAAGAGGAATTTTAGTAGAGGTATCCATTCCCACTTATAAAGTGTTCAATTTGGCTGAAGTCCTATATACAACAGGTCAAATGAGAGAATTAGCCATCAAAAAAGAAGTCTGATGGGTCAAAACAGCCATCAGATAAAAATGGAGCAGCACAGCATAGTACCAACTGCAAAGGAAAGGAAATAAAAAAATTGTACGAATAAGAAATGTAAACATATATAAAATAAATTCTAAAGGTATTCATATGCATACTTGCTATATACTTAAGAAAGCATAAGAAATAAAATATGGTAATAGATTAACTCGTAAATTCATATTTGGAAAAAGTAACCTATGATTCATGGAAGTTCCATTGAAGCTAATTGCTGGTTAAACATTAGATGAGATAAATGACTTCTAAAAATTAAGTTTACTTTTTATAGTTAATAAACAGATAAAATATTTAGTAAAACATATTCATATGCATACTTGCTATGTACTTGAGAAAGGATCAGAAATAACAGAAGCTAGGTTAGCATGACAATTAGATTCACTCAATTGACAATTAAATCAGTATTTCAAGGCAAACAAATAAATCTTTACAAATTAACACTGTCTAACTTGTAAACTACATTTAGGCATCAGAAACTAACTAAAGACAGATCATTCTTAGCAAACAGTAATTTAGCAAACAATAATTTACATGTTAATTTTCAATCTACCAACATAGATAGATATTGACGATTAATGACAAATGAAGGCAATTGGATTCCAATCAAAGAAATACATAAAATGAAGGCAATTGGATTCCAATCAAAGAAACACATTCACATTGAGACATGCAGGATTACTAAATAAATCTCCCACAAACAAACAAATAAGAAAGATCAATCTTCCACAAAACTAAGACATTTTATCGAACACCTCATATCCATCATACTTCATCAATAACAAAAACTTCAAAAATAAAAAGAAATAATCACTCGTTGCAAGATCACAATGATAAAGTGTAAACCCACCTGCAGTATTATTTATTGATCAAGATTATCAATCTACAAAACTTAAGAACAACATACAACTCATTCCATTAGTTCTAAATTAAAAGAAAAAAATGAGAAATCGGTGGATGCGAGAACCTCAGAGGAGTGAGTCATATATATATTGGGACCAGATTTGCATGTTTACAAACAAATCCACTTAAAATAGATAAAAGTACCAATTTGCATTACAAACATCAATACTGAAACGTACCAGATATAATTCTTGATAGAATCCTTAACCTATATTTATTAGATTGTTTGGTTCTTTGTCCAACATAATTTGTTCAAAATTTTGCTACCTGACCATGTAAAAATTTGTTCATCGCGTAGTGTTGCAGGTATTGAATGTAGTTGTTCTTGCAAGTTAAAATCAAATACTATAAGTGCAATTAGTAAGGTATAATAATATTAGTAACATATATCGCAAATAAAATATGAGAAAATCAACAATAGTTAATAATTTTGGTTATACTTAAAATTGAGATTTGTGATGCCTAATAGCTAGCAACTGAATACAGAGTAATAGCCTGATAACATGTGCAATGAGAACTAATAAACAAATGCAACCAACAACTATCTGATAACATGTAACATGATAAGTGACAATCTGATAAAATGTGAATAAGAATTGAGTGAAATTAAATCAATTCAGCAATTTAAAATCGTTCATTGATGATTATTAGAGAGTAGAGAGAAATGAATAGGTTATTAGATAAATTGCTTTATCTATAATTGTTGATAATGAACTAAAACAAAAAGAACATTAACTGGCTAAGCCCAAATGTACCCACTTCCCATCAGCAGCTTTACCTGACCATCATATCATCGACCAACATATTGACTAAAGACGATTTGATTGACTAATATCAAAGTGAAAATTAGGTAATTGGATAACATAACAGAAAAAAGAAAAAGACCAACCATATACGATGGTTAACAACTCTGATAATCTAAAAGATTGGAGTAAATGAAGAGTTGATCCTGTCTCTTTATACATGGGATTGAATAATATCATTAAGGAAATTTTGTTATGAGTCTCCATTGTAGACCTAACTATAACATAATCGAATCAGAAGAGAAGAGAACATACCATTTTGAAATCAAATCTTTGTGATGTTGAGAAATCAATTGAGTAATCAATAGACTTCAATGTTGAGGGTTGCGAAGATTTGTTATGCTCATGAAGGTTGAAGAAGATGAAGGGTTCGAAAGCAATTGATTGTGCAGACGAAGAAAAGCAATGAGATCGAATGCTTTTGAGGTTAGGGCATGTCCTCGCCACCGCTTCAAGATCGCCTGAGAAAAAAAGAGCGTCGTTTGATCTGAAATCGCGATTAAGGTTTTAGGTTTTGATTGTTTGTAAAGAGACGATCGGGCCATACTCGGGTTATAAGGATCCATGTGAGATCCGCGTGTTTTTTAATTAGTCTCATAAGGATTTTTAAATTTGCCCTTAATTGGTGAAAAGTAAGGCATTACGGTAACTTAAGGAAGGGCTCTGGTGATGCCACCTCACCTGAAAATCTTTTTGTTTATTAGAATAGATGATATATATATATATATATATATATATATATATATATATATATATATATAGGGGAAGGATCCTGCGAAAACACCATTTTTTGTGAGAACTACATAACTTTTTCATACGTTAATATTTTTTAAAAAAATTTGCACCAAAAGTCTTAAAATTATATTATCTTTAATCCTATAAAAGTTTTAAAAAACTTAACGCTTTTTTTATTTTTTTAAATATTTTTTTGTGTGGTGCACATGTGCATCACAAAAAAAACTCATACTTTTAGTATGAGTTAATATTTTTTTTTCTTAGTCGCACCATATGTCATATATTTTTATTATTTTTTTGCGTTTTTATTGAATTGTGCACATGTGCATCATACCAAAAAAACGCTCATACATGTGATATACATTAATAGTTTAAAAAGAAATTGCACCCTAAATCTTATAGTTGTGTTATGTTTAGATTTAAAGAAAAAAATAACATTTTATAACTTTTTTAATTATATGATGCACATGTGCATCACACGGGAAAAAACGTTCAGTTTTTTTTTTAGTATTTTGCTCCAGATTTAAAGATAACGTAATTCTAAGACTTTTGGCGCAAATTTTATGAAAAATCGTTAACGTATGAAAAAGTTACGTGAGTTTTAATATGTGTTTTCGCAGTTTTCACAAAAAGATGTGTTTTCGCAGGATCCTAACCCTATATATATATATATATATATATATATATATATATATATATATATATATATATAGGGTGAGGTTCATTGTAGACCCCTTAAAAAATTGTAGACCCTAATTTTAGCCATTCGATCATTAACCCGTGAGTTTATGTGGAGGAGGGTACGATGGTCGCAAAAAATAATACCAAACATTAATCTTGACAACAAACATGAATCAAAGAAGCCCTAAATCCTTTCTTGAAACTGTGAAGAACGAACTCCCAAGTTTTCAATCGGCGATCTGAGTTTTTAATCGACCAGTTCGCAGATCGATTATCGCCATCATTCATCCTAAATCTGCCATCAAATCTCCTAAATCCGCTATCAAACCTCTAATAATCACACCTCTGGAATCGATTCTGAGTTGTACCTCCCAAAAAAAATCACACATCCAATGGATTTAGAAACACCGAGCAATAAGAAGTTGTTAACTAAGCTCGAATCTTTCTCCAAAACTATCACACTTGACATAGAAGGTGAATTCCTCCATCTCTTTCGCTCTCGAATCTCCGATTTTGTGTGTAGGTATGGTGAATTTGAAGGCATATGAGCCTCACTGTAACATTTTAGGAAAACTTCGATCAAAGTTAGGTGTTTTTCTTGTTAATGGTAGAACTAACATCTGGTTATAAGTTTTGTTATATGTTTTCTTAAATATGACCTCTGGTTATGAGCCTGTAATTAAAACTCACTTACACTTTAATATGATAAACTTGTGAAAATGATGGTATTAAAAACTCATAAAATAATTAATATCATACTAAATTATCTTAGTTACTAACTTATCTTACAAGTTTATTAATTGTAATATGAGTTTAAGATGAGCATAAGTAGCTAGTAATTGTGAGATTTATAACTCATAACTGAAGGTGAGTTTTAAAAGGGATATAAAAATAGTATATGAATGTTCTTAAGTATTTAGAAGCCATATTGATATCATCTTTGTTTTTGTTTCAAATATGCTTTACGCACATTGATATAAATTAATAACTTGAAGTTAAAACTCTTACTTTGAGTATGCGATTGACGAATTTGCTTTGACTTTAATATGCTGCGGGAATTAAAAAGAATGTGAACAACAAACAAAGGAGTTCAATTCCAAGTTTACTCATATACCACCCGTGTGGAATGATCTAAAAAGGTACCATTAGTGTCACACCCCCAAATAACCACTAACGGAGTTTATACCGTTAAGGGGTGCGAGCAAACCAGGACCACAACCATTAGTTACATAACTAAACGAATCAGAGTAAAGTCCAAACATTTATAATGAAAACAGTTTAAAGTACGCAGCGGAATAAAACATCAGTCACTAAGCACTAACCACGTGCCTTACAAAATCATTGTTTAGAAATCCCAGTTTAGTTTTTAAATGAAAGAAGAACATCTTCATGTGCCATGCCAACCCCCGGTGGATACTCCTCAGCGATCTGCAAAAGTGAAAACCACACAAGTGTCAACCTAACGGTTGGTGAGTTCACGGTGGGCATGACATGCATTGGCCCGGTCTCATAATCGTATTCATCAACATATAAATAAGTAATAGATTTGCAAAACATTGCCAAGTGTTGAATTACCGAATATGCACTAGTTAAGTAAAAGTTAAAGCGGTCAACCGATATCGCGGGTAGCTAATCCGGTTTCCATGCACTAAGGAGGTCGTACTAGGGCTGAAAGCTGACGTAACAGAGTTCGGCATTTGCCGATGGTTGGTGCCTCCAGTTGTGTCCCATTTGGGAGGCCCACAACTAAAACAGGCTGATATTGAACTCCGTTCGGCCTCCAGCCGGTTGGTTACACATTTGTGTACCGCGGAGCAGGGTTTGTCAAACCCTCAGTAGATCTACCCAACATCCCCTCGCTTCCCAGATTAACAGTACTAAATTGAGGACTTTTAAGTTTTTAAGGCATCCTTAGAAATCATGTGATATCATTTGGTTTAGACTTTAACCTACACTAGTCATATTAAAATGTTTATTCTGGATTTCATTTGAAATCCTAAAAAAAAGAGTTTAAGTGTCAAAATGGTCGTTTCCGGATTTCAATTGAAACCCCAAGGATGGACAGTTGCAAGTGCTCCCCATAAAACACTCTAACTTCCGTAACAGGTATCTCATTTGGTAATACCTCAAAATGTCAGCGTTGTTTTTCGTTAAGTTCATGCGTTGTGACCCAAACGGGCTCACAATTAAAAGGGTTTGTGAAACTCACCTTAGGTTGCTCAGCTACACTTGCTAATTAATCCAATTATTGCTTAACGAAGACCTATGAACACGTTTAGGTCTTAAGTATTAGTTTTAACTTATCGTCACTATGGCCCATAACATAGCACGTTGGAACTACGACACGACATAACGACACACGACACCGATGGTTGATCATAAACAAGGGTTCACACATTACAGAAATCGTAGCATGTTTCATCATAGCATAATCATGTGAGTCATAGCATAACATTCAAATAAGTTACACAAGTTTGGGTTTAGGTCTGGTCACAGTTTCGCTAGCAGTTTCGCTAGGTAGTTTCGCTGTGTGCACGGGCAGCACTTTCGCTAGGCAATACCCGATGACACAGTTTCGCTAGGCTAGTTTCGCTCGAAACTGTTGGCACAATTTCGCTAGCCTAGTTTCGCCCGAAACTGGTTTGAACTTTCGTTCAGGGAATTTCGCTCGGTAATTTCGTTCGGACAGGTCTGGTTGGTTTACCCGGCGACACTACAGTTTCGCTCCATAGTGTCGCTGGATGAAGATATACATAATTTCGCTAAGTAATTTCGCCCAGAGAACAGTACAGTTTCGCTGGTCGCGAAAAACACGTAAATCAGCCTAAAAATCAATCTAACAGCTTCCATATCTCATGTAATTCAATATCTAGCATGCATAATAATTTACCAACATCAAACAACAAGTTTTAACACCTTAAACATGGATTTTCATCATCAAATCACCAAAAGCACATTTTAAACCTAAAATGACTAAAATGGCATAAATCTTCATTATGGATGGATTTCAAACGTAAAGTTGCAGACTTTATAACAGATCTAGCATCCCTAAACATTATCTCAGAAGCATACACGATTCCATGAAGGTTTGGGCATGCTTTAAGGTAAAACACATAGAAAACACATAGAAAACACATAGGAATGGTTTTTGGAACTCACGGTTCGATCTCCAAGCTCAATGGATGATGGTTCGGGGCTGAGATCTCGATGGCTCGGTGTGATTCTCGGCTGACCAGATTTTCCAGGAGAAAAGATGGAGAGTGTGTGTGTTTTGTGTAAAAGAGGCAAATGGGAGAAACTAGGGTTTATTAAGATATTATATATCAGGGCCTAGTTTCGCTGGCCAGGCGAAACTAGCTCTGATCTCGTGTAATCCGAACAACTTGGCTAGCTACTGGGCGAATCTGTAGTTTCGCTCGGTAGTTTCGCCGACAACCAAAATTATACAATTTATCACATAATCAAGAATTTACAATTTGTCATGCTATTAATATTATTAAATCATGCGTTCAAATCACATTGCACGTAATGACAATAAATAAATGAACACATAACACATATGGGCGGGTTCGGTGATCAACCAAAGGTCGTGGACGTATTCGGCCTAGTTCTAGTTAAGCATTAGTTACTAAGTTGACACTTATAACGTAACTAACGGAATTGTCTAACGGAAGTTAACCTTGAAATTCTCGGATGTCACAATTAGATCTTAAATATATTTTATTTCCCACATTATTTGTCCTTAAACCCTTACTAGGATGTGTTTGGATGCCTATGCGTAAATGGGCCAAGTAAAATATTAAACCAAGTATGAACCTGCCAAACATGTCATACTGGTCAAATTGTTGAAGCTACATCATGTTGGATTTCTGTAATTTTATCTTTTATTTAATATTTATCCTCAAAACCTACCCATTGTTTCTTTTCTTGTAGCGACTTTCAACTTCAATGGTTACGAAAGGCATGTTAAAAGAGCACCTGCTACTATTTGGTAAGTAGTACGTTTTTATAAAACTCACTACAAATGACGAAACAAAAAAACCGAAAATGTGTACTTTAAAACTCTTTTGGAGTCTTATAAACTCACTGTTGAGTTTTAAAATTCACTACAAATTATAAACTAACTAAAAATTATAAAACTCATTATTAAGTTTAAAACTCACCATTCTGTTTAAAACCTACAGTCATGTTTAAAACTCACTGCATCTTTTAAAATCGATGTTCTATAAAACTCACTGAAAATTATAAAACTCATTGTTGAGTTTTAAAACGCAGTGTTGTGTTTAAAACTCATTGTTTTTAAAACTCACCGCAACTTTAAAACTCATTATCACTTTTAGGTTTAAAACTCACTGTCGTGTTTAAAACTCAGCAATGAGTTTTATAATTTTCAGTGAGGGTTATAAAACATCAATTTTTAAAGCCGCGTTGAGTTTAAAAAAATAGAAGTTTAAACACAACAATGAGTTTTAAACTTTAATAGTGAGTTTTAAACACTAATTTTTTTTAGTGAGTTTTATATTTCAGTGAGTTTTATACTATGAGTTTTGATGAACTAGAATTTGTAACTCAGTGAGTTTATAACTTACTGAGTTTTAAATTAAAACTCTCTGAAATAGAGTTTTAAAACTCATTGGGTTATAAAACTCGTTGAGCTATAAAACTTAATGATTTATAAATAAAAGTCATTAAAATAGATCCAATCAAATCCAAGTTCTAATGAGTTTAATTAACTTAGTTCTAATGAGTTAAAATACAGTGAGTTTTATTCTAATGAGTTTAATAAAATTTAGTTATAGTGAGTTAAAACAAAGCGACTTTTATTCACTGCTGAATTTAAAATGCACTTCATGCTAAGTTGGTTTTTCTGGGTTTGTTGTATTATGTGGGCTTAGTTGGTTTTTGTAATTCAAAGGATTAAAGATGATAGAATCAAGGAAGGAGTTATATTTTCAGCTGAGTTTTGGAGGCATGAGTGGTCAGCATGAGTTATTGGTGACATTCATTGACATATGCAATTATTCTAAAGTCTGGTGGCGGTGGCGCGCATGATGTTTTGGGTTTTGAGTGTTCACGTGAGCAATGAATTTATAGAATTTTATTGTTCTAAGTTGTTTTTGATGGTGTTTTGAAAAGGGATTATGAAATTTATTTACTTTTAACTGTGTTTGAGTGTGTACTCAGTATGTTATTTTCTTAAATAAAGATCCCAACCAGTTTTAAGAGAGGTCTTATCGGCTATAATTTTTGATATTAGAGGTGGTGTTCAAGAAGCCATTGTCTTTTTAGTTTAAAATGTGAGAAGTTAAAATGAAAGACATCTAATAAAGCGATCATTTCTTTAATAACTCTAGTAAATTTTTGAGTTTTGAGTGAGTTTTACAAATTATAAAACTCATTTTATAATCTCATTGTGAGTTTTAAAACTCACCGTTGAATTATAAAACTCACTTTACAATCTCGCTGTTGAGTTTTAAAGCTCATCATTAAGTTTAAAACTCACTGCAAATTATAAAACATACTGTTGAGTTTAAAACTGATTGTAAATATAAAATTCACTATTAAGTTTAAAACTCATTGTTGAGTTTAAACTCACATTATAATCTCACTGTTGAGTTTTAAAACTCACCGTTGAGTTTAAAACTCATTGCAAATTTAAAACTCACTACAAATTTAAAACTCACTATTGAGTTTAAAGCTCACTACCCAGTTTTAAAAATCATTGGTGAGTTTAAAACTCATTGCTGTAACATCCCAAAATTTTAATAATTAAAGTTCCCGTTAACGTCTAGCTAGATGAAGTTTTTATAGCCAAAATAATTACTTATTGCTAGAGTTGCCTATTTAAGAAACAATAGGGTCATTTTTGTTATTTGACGTTTTAGTTAACGGTAGCTAAAGGGCTGAAAACTTAAGGGGCCAAATAGGTAAATACCTAAAAGTTGGATTAGTCAAAATAGAAGGGAAGAGGGAGGAGGTCGTGAATCACGACCTCGACATCAACGTCACCCTCCTTCTTCTTCTCCAACTTAAAATTCTGCAATTCCAAAGCTAAAGGCTGCGATTTTGGCTAAGAACTAGGAATTGGAAGTGTGATTCTTCCTCTAATTCCATCCTTGCAACAAGTAAGTGAAAACCCCATTAAATTGCATGCGTAGGTCACGAATTTAGGGGTCTCAAATCTGCAAATTGATTGATGTTTTATAAGTCTTATGATGCTAGAAACCTTATATGTTGCATAGTTTTACATCTTGTGTAACAATTGGTGAAGTAGTCACCAATTTCCACTACTTGAACCTCCATGCTAGATGACCACTTAAAAGAGTGGTGAAATTGCTTGCATTAGTTAAATTCTTGCTTGAATATGGTATTATATGATGAATTGATGATGGTTTGGTGATGGATTTCACCAACGCTAGGTTAAATGGTTAATTGGAGATTCAAGGGATGGGGTTATGTGTGTGCATATATGTATGCACACAAGGTGTTCGATAGAATGCCTAAGTTAGATTTATTGTGTGGATTCATGACTAAATGTAAGAATGTTACACTACTAAGAATCATGAAATAGGAACATGCATAAAATGTGAAATCCATGCTTATATAATGTGTTAAATGGAATGATGTAAAACCATAAAGTGATAAAAATCTAGTTGTGAGGCTGTTTTGAAAGTGTTGTATAAGATCACTCGTATGTCCGTTTGGGATGTATGATATACGGTCGAAAAGCTTGTTGTGAATACTATGTTTCGTGTTTGAACACTAGAAGCTGATTCTGACTTATAATGGGTCAAAACGACACACCAACATGGCCATTTAATATTCCAGCAAGCTGTTTGGAAATAAATGTAGCTGCTGTCCTGTTTTAAAAAATGATGTATAAAATCATAAACAAATCGTTAGAAGGTGTACCATATACGCCTAGATAGGTCTTTCAGTGTACTACCTTTCATCTTTGAACATGAAATTCTAGAAAAAATCGTAGAGGGGTCAAAAAGGACCATTACAGCAGCACTGCTGAAAAATATGGTACAAGAATTTATTTTTATAAAAATCTCGAATCTTGTAAGGATGGAAGAGTTGATTTCTCATGTATCTTATAACACATATATGATGATTAGTTGATGTTATATTGATCTTAATTATGAATAATGAGATCATGAAGCATAGTAGATGACGTTATT
This sequence comes from Deinandra increscens subsp. villosa, assembly GCA_039602395.1. NCBI lineage: Eukaryota > Viridiplantae > Streptophyta > Magnoliopsida > Asterales > Asteraceae > Deinandra > Deinandra increscens. The sequence goes on from JBCNJP010004340.1 coordinate 19,149, forward strand.
AGTCATAGAATTTAAAAGCTTATGATGATGTCTAAATACTTGCAATTCGTGTAGGATTGTACGAAAGTATGAAAAAGATGCATGATGCTATACTATGGCATCTTATTTTTTTAATTACGTGTTAAACATATAATGGATTACCTAGCTAAAGAGGTAACGTCAAAGTTATGCCCAAATGGGTTTGACCTCTAAAAGTCAAACTAGCCTAAGTTATGAATTGATGAATTATGAGGTAGTTAAATCCTTGAAAATGGAAGAGGTATATTATGGAAACTAACCTAATCATTTTATGGATATGATATGATAGTTGATCTTGATGAGCTAGCTAGGTGAACCTTGCAATCGGATGTGTCAACCGGATAAGTGAAGGTGGAAATGCTCACATGGATGCAAGGTAAGTACAACTTACACTTACTTAAGTAAAAATAAAACTCATTAACTATATAATGAGTATTACTTAAGAATACAAATGGAAGTGTTACATTGAGTAGAATTTGAATCAAAGTAATCATGCAAGGCATGATAAGAAAACCTGTTAGAGCATGACGCCTATGGGTAGAATGTAGAAAGTAACATAGCTTATGTTACAAGTAGTAGAAATGAAAATGTGTGATTGCTTACAAATAGAATAAATCATGAGTAATACTAAGGGGTGATGAATGGTTCTAGGAACCATGAAGCCCAATTGCCAAAGGTTTCCTCGACGTCTAAATTTGACCATAGTAAGATTCGATGGAATCAATAAACGAATAACAAGTTACAATGAGCGGAAATGGGTTTTTGGAGCCCAAGCCATGTAACAAGGAAAGGAGGATCATAAATGGTTTATAGAACCATAGATCCCATAAACCTAGATGTGGTCAAATGGGGCATTGGGGAATATCAAGAGCAAGGACCCGTCTTAACGGGTCAAATGAATAAATGGGTCATTTGGACATTATCTACAATGGTTATGCAATCCAATGACAAGTAGATTAATAAGAATGTAATTATGTGTCTTGGAACATAGAAACTCAAACAAAATGGTAAAGTAAGGAATTTGATCCTTAATAGATGTGCAAAGACCAATCAAGGTATGCGCATACAATCATGATTATGCCTAATTCTTGTATATGTGAATATAGTTGCAAAATACACGTTGTAGACCTTATTTGGTTCATAACTTTCTGGATTGAAATAAGGAAATCGCCTTAACGGGTCAAACGGGTCGGGTGAACCCGGGGTTGGCTATGGTATCGTAACCATGACTAAGGTATGTATTTTGCCTTATAAACTTGTTTTAAAATAGTGATTTGAAGGCCCGGAATGGCTGGGTGAAGTCCCTAAAGAATCTGGATGAATTTGGCAAAATTGGTGAAAAACCATAAAAATATTCTAAGTAGGAAACTGGCCGAAATCGGCCAAATCCCTGGAAATGTGGCTCCAAGCGTATCGCTTGGAGCAAGACAATTAGGAGGCGATACGCCTAAAATTCTAGGCGTATCGCTTGGAAATAATGGAGATCTAGGCGATATGCCTAGGAACTTTTTTTCTGAATTTAATTGTTAATTATCATTGTTAATGATGTTTATACATGTTTATGCAATAGAAGCTCACTATTGAAAGTGATTAAATTGCAGGTAAAAAGGGGAAGCTCGAAGGATGCTCATCCAGGAGGATTGAAGAACCGATCACCCAAAGAACGAACGACCCGTCCTGTATTGCGGTAAAAAGGACTTATGTACAAGTTAATGAACATTTTTTGATGTAAAACTCATTACTAGTATATTTTGTAAATGGGAACCACACTGATGGTGTTTATGATTGTTAAATCATATGTTTTGTACAAAAACATTTCTAGGACCAATTTTTAACGATGTAAATTGTTAAGTTTGGTATCAAATTGTATACGGGTGTTACAATTGCTCAGTTTTAAAACTCATTGGTGAGTTCAAAACTCACCGTTCAGTTTTAAAACACTC